>VYZX01000744.1:0-30108 GCA_013401335.1 Brachypteracias leptosomus
TTTTTTTTTTCCCAAGGTATGGAAAAGCTTTATAAGCAGGTGAAATGCCTCATTGTGAGAGATGACACTCTGAGAAAAAGCTCAGGTTTTCTGCCCAAACTGCCTAAAAAAGGCCTTCAATCTAAATCTAAAATAAGCAGAGAAGAATGAAGGAAAGGGTAGCAAGACAGCAGTCTTTCAGGAACAAGACTCGAAGCTTCGTCTTCTCTAGTTCCCATGCAACTTTCCTTTGCCTTTTCCTTATTTGCCATATTTTGTCTTCTTTCCTTACAAAGCCAAACAGCTGCTGCTTAACCCAAAGTCATCCATGCCTTTTCCCATTGTCTCTGGCAGCTGATACTGTTGATACCATGGGCTAGAAGCACCTTTGCTTGTTATTGGAGTCCTTGCTGGACTGTCACGGCTGTTCCAGTGACACTTCTCCAGGAGCAGGGATCCTGCCCTGGGACGTGGCTGCGTGGGTGGGACCAATGGATGGGAGAACTGAGGCTTCACACACCTACCTGCCCTGCTCCTGGAAGCAGCAAGGATTGTTCTTTCAGCTGTCATTAAATGAGAAGAGTTTCTGTCCCTCCTAGCTAGTGTGAGAGCCTTGTCAGCCTTTCAGTCTGTTGAGAGAGTTTAACCTGAAGCCAAGACTTTACCTGCTTCTACAGACAGCCCTCCTACTGCTTTGGTGATTTAAAGGCTGTAACAGCAGGAGAACATTAGCAACACATTAACTGCAGGGTAGAGATTTGCCATCACTAACTCATTCACAGTTTGGAATAATCAGTATTGCTGCTATGTGTTTGGGATACTATGAATTAATTAAATGTTAAGGATAATTTGCAGTCTTTAATTTTTGCTGTTTGACTGTGAGCCCACGAGCAGCTCTGTGATCTCAGTTACATCATTCCGGCTCTCACTGAGAACAGCTATTGACTTGAAAGGCCAAGGCTCTTTGGTAAAGCAGCATGACTTTCCTGTTCAAGGTAAATATTTCTCCAGTGCAAGGTTTTATTTTTTTATTTCTCATGGCAGGCTGTAAAAATGAACCTGTAGAATTTAAGTGACTAATTACAAGAAGTTCTTATTATCCAGATAAGTTGTGAGTCATAATGTGCAGTGAGAGTAATCCTCATTTTTTAATAAGGATCAACTGAATCAGCTTCTCCAAATATATTGTGCTCTTCTGTAAAGCAAGGGGCTGTTACCTTTCTTACAAATGGGATCAGTAGTGTTCATCTCAGGTTGATTCATATGGAACAAAAGTGTCAAAAGACCATCTGTAGTTTCATATGACTTGCAAAAAGCAAATTCAACATCATTCCTATTTATAATTACTCTCAGATAAAGATTTCTCATTCGGAAATATTTTACAGATCTGCATTACAGGTCTTTTTCAGTTATGTCTCCCTATCTCTGATATACTACAGAAAGTAGTATGAGACGAGTAGTGGATGAGCTCCATCCCCTCCAGGGGTGAGGAGCAGAGGTGCACCCAGAAGGACCCTGATGCTCAGACGAGTGCCAGGCTGTTGAAAGCTTTTAAAAAAAAGGGATTGCAAGCATACTCCAAATAATATCTTCACTACTTCAGGTCCTTGCTGAGATCACCATGAGGTTTAGTGTTTCCTTACTGAGGGGTGTAGCAGATGGCTGTAGGCTGAGGACAGCCCAGAGCTCAGGCCCAGAGCTCAGGCTGCCCCTTTCTTACACAGATATCCGTACAGCAGTAAGTGAAACATGGACAGTGCTGTTCTCACCACTGTGTTTTTAACTAAGCTCCTGTCGTGAGATCATTACAGAGACAAGTAGCTTCTCAGAAATAGTGGTCCAACCAAACATACGCAATGGTGCAGTGGGAAACATGGGAGAAATTTGGGCTTGAAGTCTGAGGTGCCCATGGTATCTCAGAAGATCATCTTCCTGGATCACTCTTGCAGGTAAATGTAGGTTTTAAGTCCCACTTGAAAGAGTGATGTAGGCACCAGTGTGCTTCCTTGGAAGTAGCTGCTAGTCACTGCTTGATACCATGGTGATGCCATGAAGCTGCACAGAGATACGGTGATACTCTATTGTATTTTGTTTCAGTGTGGTGCTCACCTGGGGCATATTTTTGATGATGGACCTCGCCCAACTGGCAAACGATACTGCACAAACTCTGCTTCATTATCTTTCAAGCCAGCAGACAAGAACAATGCTGGAGAAGGCAGCGGTAACGCCAGTCCTGCCCAAACAGGCAAAGCTGAGCTGTAGGACGAAGCAAAGACTGCAGCAAACTGCGCTGATCCCACACAGCTTACAAGGAATGTTTTCTAAGTTGCCTGCTCTCTTATATCCTAAGAATGTTTAAATGTATGAAAGCATTTTGCACCATCCTTCTTCTTCCTCACCTTTTCGGAACTGAGGCCTTCCCTGCCAGTGCATTTACTATATAATTGGATTGAAAAATATGTTGACTGACACCACAGGTTTTCTTCCCTTTCTTTTCTTTGAGATTGCTTTGGGAAATCCTTAAATTGAGAGGCTTTGGCATTGTTAGTTATTAGTTTCTTTTTGGTGCTGTGCTACTCTAGATTTGAACACTATTCCTTTTTGTGTGGGAGCTGAGACTTGTGTTTGTCTCCAGTCTGTAGGAAACTTCTGGGCATAAGAAAATCCTGAATTCCTAGCACATCTCTACTTTGTTCTGACTTGCGAGGCATACAGCCTTTGGTCATATGTATTCAGCCATCTCCCAGCACCAGCCGCACCCTGCAAAAACTCGTAGTTATGGCTGTTCCTTCCCAACCAAGAGAGATGGATGAGATGTGAAGCCCATCCTTTGGCTGATTTACTGCCAGAATTTCAAGGGTGTGGTTGAAAAGCTGTAAACATTGTCTCAGCATCTATTTTTCCCCTTTGTTTGGTATTTAAATCGAGGTTTTAACTAATAAGGCTCACTTTTGCGGGCTGCTAATGAGGCTTTGTCTTTTTGTGAGGCTTGTTCAGGAACTGTAACTCAAAATTGAATTAAAGTTGAAATCTGCAGGGGGTAATTATATGGACAAGTGCAGAGATAAACTTGAGAAGTGAAGTAGATCAGGGGTGACATGAGGCTCTCGTCAGTTACTACAAGGATTCAGAAGCACGACAGTTTCTGCTAAAAGAGTTTAGGGATGAATGTGGCAGAATGAGGGAGACCCTCCTGAAGTATCTAATTTTAAAGATGAGCTGGTCTGAATGCATATTGCCTACAAGGCTGCAGCCTTTAATTTTTGCAGTTGGGAAGTAAAACATGAGTGAGGGGATTAGTTTAAGAAATGAATTTGAAAAAAGCCTGTGAGAACTCCATAAATTTTCATGTAGCAAAATCTTCTGCCCCATAGGATGTTTTTCACAGCTGCTTTTAGATTTTGCTGAATAACAATTTGTCTAGAATTGTGCATAATACTGTTCTTTAAGCTATGCTATACAGTATTTGCTAACACCACTTTGCCTTTAAGCATTGAGAGACTTAATGAATATAGTATTTACTTTTATTAGCAAATTTTGTGACTAACATGTTTGGATCCAATTTTATTTCTAGTAGAAGCAAAGCAACCACTGATTTCTATGGAAGCAGGATTGAGTTTTTTATGTCAGTGATAATAAACATATTATCTAAAGTACAAACATCCTTCAGTTAAAATATAGCTACCTTAAGAGCATATGGAATTATCAGAATTGCCTTTTTTTAGCAACATAAGAAAGACATGAAAAAACATACAATACCTTAACATAGAATAGACGCAAATAAGGATGCTAAATATTTAAAGCTGAACCACTCAGACTCTGCTGTAGTGAGCACCTACTCACATGAGTATTCCCCCAGATGTCAGGCAAGGAATTGCTCTTCAGCCGCAGGAAAGGTTGTGCAGACTGACCTTTGCTGTTTCAAGGTGGTTGAGTTTCTCCTGGTCCCATTGGTTTTTAGCAATATCTTCTAGAAGGACTGCTTTTATCCCTTGCTTTTATTTAAAGAAAAGTAGGTTTTCTCTACCACGTTTTCTGACATAAACATAAAAAAGGCAGCATCTATAAAAATGTGGTACATAAATGTGGTTTAATTCCAGATTGCTGTTGGATTTAAGTGTTATCAAATTTCAGTATATTCCTGCCTTATGTTAAAGAAATACATTACTTAAACTTCAGTACGCAGTAATGTATGCTGTCCTACAGGAGATTTATTTTTGCAGGATATGGAGTGCAATGAAATGAGTCAATATGGTGAGGTGTATGTGATCTCTGGGAGTTAGGCCATTTAACATAGGAAATGCATTGTTCTCTCTTCTGCACAAACTACAGCACAGCACAGTGCAAGGTAAGACTGATTTCCTTTTATTGCTCGTAGAAGATGCTAGTAAGGGCTAATATTGAACCCTCCAAATTTGGTTCAGTCTGGTTATGATCATGGCAGAGAAAACTTGGGAGCTGAGCACAATGAATAGAATAATAGGAGGATATTTCTGTATGTTTAAATTTTGCACTATCTAGATGCTTATAAAAACTGAATGCAAACTGTGTAGAAATAGCAAAGTATATTTTATAATATCTCTGTTGTTACTCAGATGTTTAAATAGCATACCTTAAAATACCATGTAAGTCACACATGTTATTTATATATATACTATATATATATAAAATTGCACATGATTTTTATATATATATATGTACACGCACATATATTATCCAAGTATAATTTTATTCTCTGGTACCTTTTTAATAACTAAAACCTTTCCTTAAGAGGGTTCAATACTTTTAAGAAATTGAATATACATTTTTCAAATTAAATTTGTTTTCATATATTTGTTGTACACAAATATAAAATAAATATCTTTATAGATAATTCTGTTCTCCTTCTTTATTTTTCTGGGTTTATGTCAGGTTTTTGTGCCCCTAGCTGCAGCATGTCCTAGGGAACTGCGTTTACTTTGCTTTCCCTTAACTTACTGTCCATATTTTATATCCAGTAATTTATCTTCATCAGGTTTCTTGCAGGGGCACAGTACTGCAGGGTACCAGGTGTCCTTGCACTTACCTGCTTTTGAGAGAGTATCACAAGCACTCAGGCCCAAAAGAGAGGGGAAATGTTTAGAGAAACTTTTCAACTTATACTTAGCAGAAGCTTTGGCCACTTCTGAAAGATGTGGTGTGGGATGTGGTTAGTTGCAGGCTTGCTGTAGGAGCCCTGTGGTGCCCAGGGTCAGCTTGCAGTGGAGGAGTTTGGCTGGAAAGTTGGTTTCTGTCAAGGTTTCATCTCCAAGGATGTAGGTTTGGAATGCCGCGTGGGCAGCAGGTTAATGCCTTTCTGTAGATCAGCTCTGCAGTGGGTTTTCAAAGATAGGTGTGAGGGAGGATAAGAAGCTGCAGGCTGTTTTCAAACCAGCTTCCATGTGTGTGTTCATGGAAATCAGAGAGTTATATCAAAATCAAATCACTTGCTAATTGTTCTCAAGCATTGCAGTGTCCTAGGACAGATGACACATTGAAGACTTGTTTTGCAAGTTTAGTATAATCCCTGCTAGTCCAAACATTAATCCCTTGTAGCCCTCTGCCTCCCACCTGTCTACTGTAGTTTCCTCTCAGAACTCTAATAGTTTGGTGTCTCTCAAATGAGGGGCTAACTGGTACCCACTAAAATGAGATGCAGCTGGACACCCCGTGGTGGCTTTGCCTTGCACTCACAGCGTAACCCAGCCAGTCCAGCAGCACCCAGAGGTGCTGTGCTAAGGCAGATCTTCAGAGGTGTGCAGTCCAGTCCACTTGCTGCTGCTGGCCTGGCAGCAGGCACAAGAGATCACGTGTACCCCCCACACACACTTCAAAACCAGGGAAACTTCCAGTAAGAGATGCTTTCCCTACTGCTCCTGCTGTTCCCTGGGGTGTCCTGGCCACAGGGCGGGAAAAGCAGTGGCAGCAGGACCAGTGACGTGATGCCACAAACCTCTTTGTGATTCTTTCATCGTTGTAGCTAAATGGCTTCCATATATTAAAGGCACCTTAACTGCAAGCCTTTTTCACAAGCTTTATCAGCTCTCATACACCAAAAAAACCCCCAAAACAACCCCCAAAACAAAAACAGTGTGTTTATGTGAACTGGTTAAAACTTGGGCCTTACCACAGTGCTATAGCATGTATGCCCCATGTGGACGGCGGTAGGCTGACATCTGGGTTTATGCAGCAAAGACATCACTCTAAGAAAGGTGAGGGAGCTTGTTGTGAAGTAATGCATTGGCACTCTTACTTGTACTCACAGATAAGTGATGTCTGAAGGCTCTATCATCTTTCAGGGTAAAAGGCAAGATAAAACTGAAGCACTCAACTTGCCTCTACAGTGGCCCAACACAAGACAGTGATAACAATGACCCATGGGATAGGACCTGCCCACTGTACCAGCATGAGGCATGAGGCCTTATTACCCTTTCAGCAGCTGACAAAGGTGGAGCTTTCTGTGGAGCTTTACTAAGCTCCATTGTATTACCTCTTCATCCTCACCCCAAAAACAGCTCTGTTAAATAAGACAGCATCCTAAGTCAGCATTTCTATTGGGATAACAGTGAAGAACACATTGTCACAGACATGGTGCCAAGTGTGGATGTGGATGTTGGCACTTTATTGATTGTACTGAAAGGTCTCAGTCTTAATTCACTTAGCCTTGTTTTGCCGTCCATTTACCCAACTGAATTTCATAAGCCATGAGATTGCGCCTTCTCTAACAGAATATATGATGCACGTTAATTTTTCTTATTGTTCACTATGTTACAAAATGTCTGTGGTTAATGTCACTGCATGGCCAGCAGTCCCCTGCTCCTTCACCCATGGTCTGGGAGGGGATGTGACATATGTGATACAGGCTATTTTTCTGGTCCTAACTCAGAGTTTCAAAATCACATCCCCTCTCTTCACATCCTTGAAGGAATTTAAGGATGAAAACAAAGCAGATATCTGCACTTCCAGAATTAAGGTCAGTGTGCCCTATACTCACTTGTTTACAGAACAAATGGCAGAGTATTCAGTGGTGCTCAAAGCAAATTCATCAGCTTCCAAATTCAGCAGAATAAGACAAAATGTTGCTTAGCTCATTGGCAAACTGAACTAATAGTTCTTGTTTTATTGACTATTAAAATGAGGCCACCTACAGGTCCCACAATAAACCTGCAAAAATGTTTAATCCTGCATATGTGAAGAGCTGCATTGCAGTCTGGCTTGCTCCCACTTTGTTAGAAGTCATACACCACAGGGCCTTACTACACTTTTCAGATCAAAGACATGAGAGCAGCCAGCAACTGTATTAATTTTACAGTCACTTCTTTAAAAAAATGTGAGACAATAGGTCCAAACACATCCCAGTCAGTAAAATGACTGAAATAGCCAAACTCTGAGCAGTGTAGGTATGTGACATTCTGAAATCCTTAAACAGGCCACTGGTGTAATATTAAATGCACTAAGCAAAAAGGCCTTAGTATGTCCACATGTTTTTGAGATCAGGATCTGCTTGAGCAGCCCAAATTAAGCAGGAATAGTACACTCAGAAACCTTCCCCAGAGACCTCCTAGGACTTGTAGCCAGCCTTCTCAGACCTTTCGCTTTGCCAACCTTGGCCAGCAGAAAAAGAGAAGTGGTTCCAGAAAAGGAAAGAGAAAAGGCTTCCAGTTTCAAACTGGTTTATTCACCTCTTCTTAGGCTATTTGCAAACACTGAAGACATTTCACTCTGCAAATGTCTTAGCCAGCGCCTTCTCCTTTGGTGCTCTTTCCAGTTTTAGTGCAGATGATACCACTGGTCTAACTTCTTTTAGCCAGGGAATTTTATTGCCCTAATGCAATAGGTCTGTTTCCATCCCCTCCAGTTGCTGCAAGGAATTTCTTCTCTCTTGTTTTTTTAATAGCTGGCATTCTAGACAATGGTACATTACTATTTTCTTCTCACTGTAGCCTAAAAACTATCTGAACTGTGGCTTCAGCTTGTCTTAGACCCTGTACTACTCACTTCTTGTCTGCCCAAGTGGAAGGAATATCTGTTCCCCAAAATACAGGCAATCACCTACTGGCAATATAAGAACTGTGACAAATCATCTGTGCCCACTTGCTGGGAAAAGTAGCAGTTCTTTGGAAAAGCAAATAAAATATGTCTTTATTGTCGTATTAAAGTGGACAAGTTGGTTTTGTATGTGGGCTAGCTAATTTTCATGTTTTTCCAGGTCATCCCAAAGCCCTTCTTCTCACAGTCCGGGTGTTGTCTCCTTCAGTTTACAGCTTTATTATTGTATGTTTCATTCAAACATGAACATCTGGAGAATATCCTCAGGTATAACTGCTGGGCAGTGCAGAAAATATCTAGCGTGATCTGAAACAGGTTTTTCTTCCCACAAAAGTACACTCCCGGGACCGGGAAACTTAGAATGTCTGTAATGGTGTAGAGATCCTTTCACCTCCAGAACACCACTTCACATTTGACCTGGGTCTGTAACAGCCACCATCCCTGGTGATTTCTCAGCTGTTCACTGGTTTTCTGTGAAATTAGTCGGTGCTGGTACCAGTTTACAGAAGTCACTGTGGCAGTGCCCCTGAGAGCCTTGGTGATGCTGCAACTGGTGAGGAGATTGAATTCCTTGCTGTAAGGGCAGTCAGTTTCTACTCAGCAGTCAGGAGATGGAAGGGTAGGTGGACAGTGGAGAAGGGGAGAAAGGGAGGGAGCAATTTCCCTTTTGCATTTTGACCCATGCTGTTTGCCCTTCCCATTCATCTTAAATTAGATGGATTTCCACCATGGCGCTGTGAGAGTACACTTAACTCAGGCCAATTAAAATAACACAGGCTTCTGAAACCTTGTAAAAATAGGTCCTAATTCTTAACTTCATTCTGATGTCTGTCTGACACCACTGACTTTGGTGAAACAAAGCTACTATAAATCTGAGGGCATGGAAGGGACTAAGGTCTACTGAGAAAGATCCCTCAACGTATTTGAGGCAAAACATTTTCAAGGTTCATTTAAAACTTTCTGTGGAAATAGGATGCCTTTGGAGGAATCCTACTCATTCCAATAACTGGTACAGAGAATAGGAATCTTAGAAACCACGGACCAAATTCTCAAAAGAAAGGTCTGTACCAGCTGAAGTGCAGCACTGCTGATCCCTCAGTGAGATAGTCCCCCAGCTGCTTCTCTGCATGGGTTGTTACTGCTCTGTTTTCACCCCTTCCTTTTCATACTGCAGAAGATACTTGCAGTTACAGTGTGTTCACATACCCTTGCTGCTTCAGCCCTGTTGTACATGATTTTAAGAAAGGTGATCATTTTATCTTGTTCCTAGGAAAAAAAAATAATCTGAACTGTTTTTTCTGAAGCTGAGAAAATTCTAAGCAATCCTTGGAATTTGTTGTCTCCATGTTGTCAACGTTAGCTTTGTGGGCTACCACCAGCCCCAGCAGCCACCAGTGACCATGAATTCAGTATTCTCTGTTGATGAATTACAATTTTATCTTTGTTTGGCTAGGGCTTTTAGTAGCCTGCCAACTCAAAACCATTGCCTAATATATCATTAGAGGGCAAATATGATCCCATGTATGTCTGTGGCGTGTAAGCAGCTCCTACCAAAGCCTGGGCATTCCAGAATCCTGCTGAGGAAGGAAAGCAATGCCCCAAATCATTTAGACTGCAGATTTTTCTTTTCAAATAAAATATTTTTTGTTTTTCAAGGTCAGACACTTGGGGCTGTTCAGGTCACAAGACGCCAGAGACTGTTTACTTTGGAAAACAAGGACAGCAGTGGTGGGAGGTGGTTTTAGCAACACCCAAATCTAGCATTTTAAACCAAACAGCAGTCTGGCCAAAGGGCAGCTTCACTCATCCTTACTGACACCATGACATAGAGGGAGAGTGTCCAAGAGCTAACTGACGTATGTGCAACAGGAATAATATTTGATATTCTCACATATGAACTCAAATGCCTCAAAGCATGTGGGAGATCCTCAGATGAGAGGAATAAATATTTTGCACTGACAGCAGTTCGTGTTTACAGTGGAAAGTGATTTCTTGAAAGGCTGAGACAGTGCCCAGTAGTGGCTTGCATCTAAAAGCATTTTGGTGACAGTGGAGCAGCAGTTTTCCTGCACCCAGATACCAAGTGGGATGGTAGGTTTTCCTCTTCCCTTTGTTATTTTATTTCATCTTTCAACTATTCAGGCTATGGAGGTTTCTACAACCCAGGTTTTCTTCTAGGTCATTAGTTGAAAAGCAGAAGGAATGAATCTTTGAGAAGTTGATACAGACTGGAAAGAAAAAAACCAACAGTGTTAAAGGTTCCTTCTATTAGTACATATGGAGGCACTTTTACGTAGTTTTGCTTCCCTTCTGAATTGCATCGCAGGGATGAAGCTGATCCATCAGGATGCACAACTTTGCTTCTCCTTGCTAACTGGCCAAGCCCACTCTTTCTAAGAGTATAGGACTTTTCATACCTGAAGACAGCTCAGCTGACAAGGTATGGTCTCCTAGACCTTACTGAATCCACTCTGGAGGAGCCATGTGTCTCCAGCCATTTCCATCCCTAGCTGGGTGGCCATGCATGAGTTTATAACACTGTTTAAAAATGCATGTGACTTTCTGTGTGTGGATTTTTTTTTTATCCTTGCATTTTCACCACAAACCAAAATTGCCATAGATATCTACTTTCCCTCTGTGAAGACATTTCTTGTTGACGTTCAATTAGTAGATATATTCTGTGGGTCAAGTTAGAGGGCAAAAATAAAAATCAATTTTAGATGACTCAGCCCATTCTTAACCAGCAAAATGGTGTTTAGAAATGTTAAACTGCAATAAAAATCCACATCTATGGGGACTCACCTAGAGTTTCACAACAGCAGTGAGGATAGGGCACAGAGCTTCCTATTTCAAATGTCTTCAAAACATCCCTTCAAAGAATCTCTATGAGGTGTTAGGAGTATAGAGCCTGTGGCATCCAGTTACACAGTTTCGACCATTTAAGAGAGGTGAATAAAATAGGGTTGGTTTTAGAAGCGTACTGTGAATGGATTACTGTTTTAGCCCTGAAAATACACACTTCTTCCAGGAGCGTGAAAGTAAGGGGAGTGTTTATGCCACCAGTGTAGGAAACATACATCTCTTTGCTCCAGTGACTGAAGTAGACTAATGAGAGCTATCAAACTTGCTAACGACTGAGGGAAAGCCTTTCAGTGCCTCACACTGGTAAAACCTAAGTGTTTTCTGTAGCGTTATTTCCGATTGACACCAACGTGAATGAGAGGTAAATAGGATGCAGCGTCCATGTAATGCAATAGCCCTGGTGCTCTTAATGGCAGCAAGTGATTATGGAGAAGCAAGTCCAGCAACCCCAGGAGAGAACCACATCAGTTGCCAAAGGCACACTCTGTTACCTTGAGCCTTACCTGGTAGGTACATTTCAGAATTAACTGCATTTTAAACCACTGATGTTCCAGGAAAAGGAATATGAACTCTGCTGCTTTCTGTAAGGGAGGAAAAAAGGGCAAAATGGCAGAGCTGAGCCTCTGGTCCAAGAGACCATCCTTGAGCCATGCCATGAGGACATGCAGGGAAAAAGGCAGATCCCAAAGGTGAGTTGCCAACTTCTGCTTTCCAAATGCATGCAGTGTCCTGGGAGATGTGTAATCTCAATGGTTTTGGCACTATGCAAAAAAAAATCTGAACTCTATTCCACTCAATCAAACAGCTTGTCCTCATCAAGGTCCATGAACCGGGCAGTCAGCTGTAGGAGGCCTGTAGAAGAGTAAGCCTGGGATTGTTTATAAGATGCCTTAGAGATGTCTTCAAGTCAGCTGAGGCAACCACTGCTTTTAAAAGACAGACGTTAGCTAAGAATATTTATATTTTGAGAGTAACAGGATAACTTGGGACAAAATGCTCTCCTCCAGCTCACAAAGTGTTTTCATGCCCAAGATTGTATTACAGTTTAGAAAAGTCACGGCAAAGTCTCGAGGTTTGTTTGAAGACATGCATGAAGAATTATATGGTGAAATGTTTCATTCTGGCTGTGAAAAACGTTAATTCAAAACAACTAAAACGTCAGCCATAAAGATGTACAACATTTTTCAGGAAGCCTTGTCCACCCTGAACAAATGTTTTCATAAAAAACAGCCTGCCTGTAATAATCACTGTTATTGAAAAGACATCCCAAGGTTGCTGTATGGAAATATGTTAAATATGTTCTGAAATTCAATCTAATATAATTTCAACATTAGAGCTCATTCATAATCCTGTATTAAAAGCCTATGCAATTTTCATGAAATATGTCTGTCTGTGTAATTGTGAATGCTGAATATTGTCATGGCTTTCCAGGAATTTTCAACCTCAATGCAGAGGAAAGAAAACTCTTCCAACCGGACTTTTACACCACTGAGAAGAAATAACAATAACAGCTCTAAACTTAAAATAAACATTTCTGGAAAAATACTATCTTTTAAAAGAGGCCGTAGTCTGAATTTCAAGCTACTAGTAATATGACGCACAGGCTTCGAATGTGCCTGTGGTTACAGCTCCTTGCTTTGCGTGGTACTGGGGGCAAACAGTCCCAGTAGGGAGGAATCTGTTTACTCATGCCTAGATTTAGAAAGTGATCCCTTCAGCTGGAGTTGGCTTAAACCCCATAAATATTTCTGTTTTGAATCCCCAGTTTACAAGTGGATGTAGCTGTTACTCTCATTATCAAGTCAAGTCTTGCCAGTTCTTTCTAACTGCACAGCACCACAAGTGCATGGAGCATCACAGGGGTGGAAAGGTAAAGAGAAGATTTGCAGCATCACTGTACATCTGATGTGCTTGTCATGAATTTCTTTGTGTTTATAATTTTATAAAAGAATCAAAGCCCATGAAGTAGTACTTTTGCACACAGGAAAGTACGAGGAGTGGGAGAATTCTGTTTTTCTCTCTAGTACTCCTATTCACTGATGGCTCTTTGATATTTCTCCTATTTATGAGCAACCTTTTTTTTATTAGTGGAACATTGCTGGCTCCATGGTATAACTTTAAAATGATAGGAAAAATTATACAACTGGGATCTCAATTATTCAGCACAGCCATTTTAATCCTTTGTGTTATTTGATCCAGTACGAGGTAATATACGTCTTATTTCAAATTAGAATACAATTCTCACTATATTCATCATCTATCGATGTCTGCTTTAGCATTTGCCAGAGACATGAAAGTCTGTGATTCAAAGGGTGCCATTCAGACTACCCTACTTGTGGACAATTATATAGTGTCAGCGAGGCTGCCTGCAGGTTTGCTGCCTGCAGCCCAGGGCAGCTGAGAGCTGCTGTGCACTTTCTTTCCTGCAGAGTTTCTCACCATCTGACAGCATATTGCAGAAATGGTTCCTCTGTGCCTCCACAGCCCCGTGCCATTTGTGTGAGCAATATTGCAGAGCACATTTGTTTGAGACTGCTCAGCTGCATGTGGCAAAAAGATCACTTCTCATAAAACCCTTCCAAGTGCTGTGTGCTCTATGTCCCTGTGCTTTATTTTCCTTGCTGTCCTTGAGGGCAAGGTGGGTGATGAACCAGGGATGGTGACAAGAGAGGAGAGGAGAGGAGAGGAGAGGAGAGGAGAGGNGAGTGGTGGTGGGTGAAACAGTGTGGGTCTGGCTCATCACTGGCTGCCTGTTGTTGGGTGATGCTAATCCTGCACCCATCCTTCTGCCCTGTCCCCCAACTCCTACCACTCCCTTGTGCTGATAGTTTTATATTGGTGTTGAGCTGGCTTCGCTTTCTGAAACCACAGAAGACTAACCGAGCAAAAAAACAGCAGGTAATTTGAACTGCTGAGGTGAACTGACTTACAATGGAATAAGATGAAGTAGCCAGATACAGAAAGAAGAAAGAGCAGGGACTGGGAGGACTGGAGGAGGAGATAGCCCATAGTTACCTATGAATCTAGGTGGGTGTCAGCATCCACCATGTGAGCATTTGCCTCCATCGTATGCTCACAGGAAAGACAAAGTCTACTATCTACATGAGAAAACTCTTCAGAAATTTGTCTCTCTGAGTTAATAGATGGGTATCCAGCTTTAGTTGGCTGAGAAGCATGGAAGAAGCCTTTGTTCCATGAAACTGTGACAGTCACCTCAATGCACTTAAGAGATTTCAGGTGAACTGGCCGTCTCTCAAATTTTAGGGTCCCTTTGAAGGTTAGTCCTTGGTCTTTTGGTAGCATGAGTACCCTATAGAAAAAGACAAGAGAAGATGAAGATGGAAGCTCAGCAGCAGAGTACTCACAGCAGTGTCCTTAGGAGGGGAAAGGCTCTACGCACAGTGTGCCTGTGACCTTAGGGGTGAGGGCTGGAAGACAGATGACTTTAGGTGGTGACAGGACTCCCATGACACTTCCCTGGAATTAGAGGTTGGCCCACTCACATTTCTTTGGTTTTTTAATATGCTGAACTCCAAGCATGATTCACACAGATCTGACCTGAGAGCAAAGCTATAGTATTGAAATGTACTGGTGTTTTCAAGGTCAGTGGGTTCACTTGAATAAGCTACTCCAAAGCCCCCTAGACCTGGTGCAATGGTGGCAAGCAGTGCCTTTGGGGAGGACCAGGTCTAAACTGAGATATCACACGAGTTCTCACCTTTCTGTGTACAGCGGGCTTCATTCTCACACTTCCAAATGAACAGGTTGCTTCCCATATATACAGCTGTCAAAGTGAGATTTTCCATCTCAAATCTTGTTTCTTTGTCTACGTCCAAAGTGTCCTGGCAGACGGACAGGTTACCGATGATGATGAAGATGATGTTGGGAGAATGGATAGGGAACAGTGGTTCACTGTTTTTTATGGCACAAGAACTACAAGGGACCCAGTGAAATTTCCAGGCAGGAGGTTTAGTGGAAGCTAGAGACAGAACCTTACTGTACAACACAGAGTTATTCTGTGGGACTCAGTGCTGAAGGATATTATGGGATGCACATATGATTCCAAGGGACTTGGCAAAATTATGGAAATAACAGGTATGTACTATTTAAAACCAGTGATACAGGCACAAATCTGAGTTCAGGGATATCGTAATCTGTTTATTGCTGGAAGCTGGGAGTCTATAGTGGAAGTATAATGACAACTTTCTTACAAATGTTTTTTATGAGGCCATCCCTAGCGTTGATTGGAGAGAGGAGGCTAAGCCAGATGGCCCTGGGCAGCTGCTCATCACATGTGAACTCATACAGCTCACCCAGGCATCCCGTGTCTGCACATATATGTACACATGCAAGAACTCCCTTGCTTGCCCTCTAGCAACTGCCCATCCTAGACCCTCAATCTCGTTCATGTTTGTGAAGAGTTAGGGTGAGAACTTGATTACCTTGTTCTTTGCATTGTCTTTCACCCCGGGAGAGGAATGTAATTCTGCAAGGTGCTGAGCACTGCTGGCTCAGGGCAAGCACTGGTGAGCTCCGTACAAGCCTTGCTTTGAACTGGTTTTAGCAATGAATATTTTTATTTCAGGTGGCAGATGTCTGAGCTAATGAAATGTGCGATGCTTTGCAAAGCTGTGGAAGGACATGAGCCCACAATTCTGAATTTTTGTAATGATTTTCCAGGGCCCTCTTTAAAAACTGTCCCCTTACTTATCTCAATAGGTAATGAGCTCTAAGAGTCATGTTAACACTGGAAAAAATTTAATACCCTTAGAGACACTTTTTTGCAGGAGCTTTTACAAGTAGATCAAAAAGCAGAGCTATATGTTTTCACATAAATACTTGAAAAGCATTATGGTGAAATTATTCTTTTTTTTTTAACTCTAGCGGTAGTGAAAGGGACCTTAATAGCTGTAACTTTACATAGCACTGGCATCCTGCAAGTGGTGATTACAGGACAGAGAAACACCAGACTCTGGCACAATAAAGCTTTTCTGGGTGCATTTACACAGAGAACACCTGAGATTTAACTTATGGTTGTACTGTCCAGGAACAAGAAATTTCCCTACAGTGATGTAGCCAGGCTACCTGCAGCCTCTTTAAAGCTGCAGGAAGCAGCCATATCGTTTCAAAGGTAAGTGAATACATCCCTTAAAACTGCAAATCCTTTGAAACCCTCTGCCCAGCAGAAGGCAAAGGCAGCAAGTTGCCATGTGCTGCTGTTTCTGCAGGACAAGTGATTGCTGCTGCTCAAGATGTCTTTTGGAAAAGCTGCCCAGGAGCAGATATCGCAGGAAGGGGTACTAACAAGCACTGTATTTATAAAGGTGTTCAACATTTTGCTTTTTGCAGCGAGTTGGGAGGCTGTCATAAGGATATGCATTTCTTAGTGAGGACCAAAAGAAAGAGATTCCTTTGGTTAAGAAGGGAACTGGTGGAGAGAGGGCAGTGATCACCTACAGCTTTTGGTATACTTCATTTTGGGGTCTGGACCTGGTGCTAGGGTCTCACATCTCTATGACATAAAGTGCATTGAGAAGCAGGACTTCAAAACATGTTTCAAATTATTTCATCTCAAAACATTAACAAATGTGGATGCCCTTGGGCATTGAGCTGAATCTGTAAGATTGAAGAGAAACACAGGGAGAAAAGGAGAAAATTAAAAGCCATAGGAACAGATAACTCATACCATTTATGCAGGAGGAAACTGAGGCACAAAACCAATTATGAACCATCTGAGGTCAGTTGGACAGTAATGCTGAAAACGGGGAACCTTTAACTCACTGACCTTGCTTTAGTCCTCAGACATGCATGACCATGCAGGGGCGACCCTTGGCTCCTGGCTCTGGATGCTGGCCTTGGTTACCCTCTATGCAAGGTTGTGCAAGCAGGTGCAACCTGAGCTTGGAGAAAGGATGAGGAAGGAGGTTACAGAGGGGAGGATGTGTGTCACTGGTGCCAACACTGGTGGGCGGTGGGGTGGCTCTGGGTTTTTAAGGTGAGTACATCTATGGTGGGTAGCAGAAATTACTGGAGGGTAGCTATGGCAGAGGGGACCATCAAACTGCTGCCATCATGGGCTGTGACTTAATAGCAGTAACAGTTTTACTTCTCACAGTTCAGCCCCAAGTAGGCATCCAAGGGCTTGAAAAAGAGCAATATCTTGATTGTTCCACATACACCGAGCCTTTCCACCTCCTGGTTGATGGCATTTTCCCATCAGGCGGGTGTCCCTCTGCCTGTCCACTGCATTTGAGCTTCAGACATTGCCAGGGTGTGTTGGCTGGTTTGGGGTCACCGAACTGCAGAGAAATACACTCTGTTGGTTCTGGAGCTATGTGCTTGCTTTCATCACATGGATATGTGTCAACGTGTCACTTTAAAGTAGTTCAAGTAAGAGAGATGGGGGAACAGATGAGGAGGAAGGAGGCAGGAAGCATGTCATAAATCCACAGTGAGAGGGACTCTGAAGTAAGAGAATTAAAGCCTCTGGAAAACACATAAAAATTGGCCGTAGAAAGGGTGCTATCAATGCATCCTGTCAGTGCAGTTTGCTTTTTATTTCCTAGTATGCAACGTGATATAAAAAACATTCACCTTTACTAGATGATCCATGAAAGCCCATATTTCACATAAGATTTATTTTTCGTATGAATGGACCTGGTGTTTCCAGACACTGGTGAATATCAGTCTCCATCCTATAAAACGAGGCCACCAGCACCTGCTGTCTCCCAGGGACTGTCTTTTCCAAGTGCTGTTCCTCACACAAGGGCCACTTCGCTGTTTCCACCTTTCATTTAAGTGAAGCTGAACTGAGAAATGTAGAGTTAAATAAAAAATAGTGGAGAAAGATCAGACTGAAATAATGTCCATCCCCCAAAAAAGTCCCACTTGTGCTATCATCAAATAGGTGAGGTTTTGTGCTTTCTTATGTTGCCTTTTTAAAATGAGAGAGAAAAATTGAATCTACTCAAGTATTACAGAGAGTCTCAAATACTACAAAGAGTTTCTATAGACATATGTCCCACTTCAGGGATCTGAAATTCCCTCAACACCCAGAATATTAAGCAATGTGGAGCTTGTGCTTTGAGATCAAGATTTAAGAGAAGGGAACATCCTGGCTTACCTAAAAATGACTGGTGAAAGGAAAAATTGAGAATGCATCAATCACCAGCCTCTCTGGCAGCCAGCTATATTCTCGTTCAGCCATCCCCACCACCTTCATGGGACTTAACATGGGGAAGAGGCCTCCAGGCTCTATCCAAAAGTCTCAGTGATGCTAGTGAACAATGAGGAAGAGAATTCACGCTGTGTAATCAACTTTAACCACAATGAAAAATAATTTCTCTACAAAAGCGTATGAAGTTGGACATTCCAGCCTGGGAGGGGTCCTTCCTCCTGACAGCCAGCATGCCCCTCACTGCTCCTCCTTGTCTGACTCCTTGGTCACACTGCACAGTAGCGAGGACATACACCAGTAATCTTGGTGGCAGTTGATTGTGATAGGGTTGAATCTGCATGGCTCTGATCTGCTGCACCTGCAAGATATTGTTACAGACCTAAGTGTTACATCATTAGGACATAAGGAAGGAAGAGACCATTGCACTTCGGGTTCCCTGTGGGGACCCACCAACCAGAGAAGTGCACTCCTCCCTTCCCTCAGCCACCCATCTTACTCTTCTCCTCCTGGCACAGTTTGAGAGCTATTGCTGAAGAGGCTGCATTGGCATTTCTTCGGTTTCATTGCTAGTTTATGTGTAATGTATTAGTGGTATAAAATGGAGAGAAAGGAAATAGAGGGGAAGCACAAGGAGCAAATTAAACATCTTCAGGGAGGTAGAGACTGCACAGAGAAATGCTCACTTGCTCTTTCGAGACAGGAATTTAATGTCCTTCTGCTTTGCATGACAGTCCCACAAGCAGCACTGCTCTTTCAGGCTTTTCTGGGAGCCATGAAGGTCACAGAACCCTGTGAGTCAGGCTCTCAGGCACATGTCCTTCATCACACCTGGCTGTGTGGAACCTGCTTTTATCTCTGAGGCATTTGCAAAGTATAGACTCATTTCTCTCCAGATGAGTAGGCTGCTATATATTGAGACTTTGGCTGTCTCAATACAGTCTCCCCCAGCGATGGGATGTTAAGAGGAGCTGTTTTCTGCATGCTGCTTGTGCAGCAAGCAGTCCTCGGCTTCTGCCAGGAGAGCTGCTGAGGTTGTAGCTTGAGAGGATGTGTTTGCAGGCTGGAAATGGGCAGGGATACCTAGTGCGTGCCTTCAAGGTCTTCCCAGCTCTCTCTCACCCCATCTGCCCTCTCTGGGCAACAGGAGTCTTTCCAAATCATTGCTCAAATGCAGTCATAGCTGGGAAATGGAGCTGAACCGTGAAAAAAACACAGGGCTTCTCATTGCTAAACAGAAATGCAGCCTGGCTGCTTTCTAGGTTGGATGGGACTCTGGCTTTCTGAATGTGAAAGAGCTGTGAGGAGCTCAAGGTGGCTTGGGGCTGCTGTGCCTGGAAGCTAAAGCTGGCTCTGCTCCTTCTGGGACTGGATCTGGATCTGCTACATGAACCATAGGGCTTGGGGCTACACGGGTGCTGCATGACAATTGCTTGAAGGAGAAGAAAGAAGCAACATGATCTTATTTATTTGCCTGTTAATCAGGAGAGTGGCTGCCTTCAGTGATCAGCAGCAGAGTAGTCAGGTACAGTGTGGGTCACTGTTATGGAGCTACGTATTTGTGGCCTTATCCAGGTCCATTCTGCATTTCCTTCTCCTTGGTGTACTTTCCTTGGCTCTACACACAGAGCTGTGCTTGCAGGGAAGTGCTGTAGCTGCAAAGGTACAGAACAATCCCAGCTGCTCTGGGCTGGGGCTCAAAGCTGCTGCTCCTTTGCCTTAGGACTGTCCTAAGGTGCTGCTCCGAATCCTCCTGCCTGCCACCAGCACCCAGCAGGAGAGCTGCAATGTTGAGGAGAACCCATTTTTGCTGCATTGCAACAGGAAGCCAGACAAGCAGCAGCAACACTTCTAAAAATTATCTTTGCCTTGAGCTGGAGGCATAGGCCATCATTTGCCTATTTTCCAGTTCCTTTAACCTCTGAATTTTGCAATGATTGCAGAAGTGCATCTGCTTTGGTGTTTTCTGGTCAAGCTGTGCTCCCTCTATGGGAGAGAAATGGGAGATGTAGCATACAGCCAGCTTTTTCCTGCATCTTAAAAGCTGCTTAGCCAAAGTTTCACCTTCATTTTGTTTCTCCAGTTTTGGTGAACAGATTATCAAAGTAGCAGTAGGTTGCTTCTGCACTGGTGCTTTGGAGAGGAGCATCTGCTGAGTCTAGTGTATGGAAGCCGTGAAGGCTGTGATGGGCATAAGCAGCACCATCAGTGACTCTACCTGGGCTAGCCCCTGACTGGGGCAGTCTGGTCCTGCTGGTGTGGGCTGGGAGGGCAGAAATTAGCCCTGGAGCGTGAGCAGGTTGTGGGGCTGTCGATGGGCAGGCACAAGGCAGATAGCTGGGGTGAAAAGCATAGTCTCTGAGGATGAACATGGATGAAAGATGAAGGTTTCTGGCTGGCAAAAAAGCTGTGGGAGCCATGAGCAGAAAGAGAGGGTGGTCTGGTGCAGGGCTCACAATGTCTGCACTGCCTCTGGGGACATGGTGGCAGCAGCCACCTCGGGGCCCCCCAGCTCAGGGGGCAGCCATGGCAAGTCCCCTGTTCTGCTTCTGGACAGTAGGTTTGGTGGACATGAACCACATAGGAAAAAAAGGATTTTTTGGAAACAAGCGCAGGAACATGTGCCTCCATTACTGGCCTTACCTCCTAATCCAGCTGCCCCAAGGCACCATTCTTTTTTTTTTTTTGGTTATAATGTGCACTAAACAGCATATATGGATGTTCTTACATATGCGTGCCTTTTCAGTGGCTCCAGTGCAAAGGGGTCTGTGGGCAGAAAAGGAAGGGTTAAGCTGTGTAGCTCCAACCATGCTTCATCCTCAGGGATGGGCTGCCAGGGGGCAGGAGGAGTGTGTGGGGAGCTGTTCCCTTGTGGGGTTGGAACAGCTGTGGCTGAGGGTCCCACTGAGGGTCCCATGGGGCTCGGGGAGGCAGGGGGTGTGCCGGCTCCAGCTCCCAGTCCCTTGGCATGTAGCCCGGTCCCAAGAAATATAAACCAAAGAAGCATAAACAGATGATCACATGAGAAATATATCATGATTAGCCAGATAGATCCCAAATGTTTGTTCTGTAAACTGCAGCAGGCAGCACAAGTGTTTGCTGCAGCTGTAGTTTCTCATCTTATTTGTGTAAGTGTGCCATTAAGCTTAGACATGGGCAAAATAATCTTCCCTTGATTCTCTCTTAAGAAGCTGCTTTAAAGATATATTATATCAATGTTTGATTTGACCCTTTTGCGACTGGCATTATACCGTAAACTGATTCTCACTTAATAGAAAATCTTTGTGCATTTTTTCTCCTGGGTTACTTCCTTTTCCCTCTGAAGCTGGTGAAGTGGTTTGTTTTGTGAATGAAAGCTGGATGCCTTTAGCAAGATGGCATTAGCACTGACCTCTGCTCATGCATTGAATTCCTGCCCAGCAGGAGGTGAGGTTGGAGGAAAGGGTTAGTTCATTGATGGTCAGAACCTGCTGAGCGCAGGGCTGTTAACCTGCCTGGAAAGGGAACTGCTCAGAGGGCTTTTCCCTTTCTTGGATTAGCCCAATGAAGCCATCCTTCTCTCCCTTTAGTTTTAACCATCTGCTGGAAAGATGGCTCTCATTCATCTCAGCTTGGTGGAGATTTCTTTAATATATAAAATGGCAATAAATTTTGGGGGAATACACTTTAATTTTTGTATTGCTACTGCCTGAATTTCACAGCATTAAGCGTTTAGCAAGGACGATGCAAAGAAATGAAAACCAAACTCCTTCAGCCATTTCCCAAGAAATTCAGCATGTTTTATGCTCTTTGGATTTTAAAATGTGTCCTGGAAGAAGGATAATCTGGAAAAGAAAAATTTTGTGAAGCTGATTGGTGACAGCATCTTCTGATAGCTAGTGCACGAGAGCTGTTCTGGGGGAGACGAGTCTATAATTTACGACACTACTGGAATCTGAAAAGGTATTGTGCAAAAATAGAAGCTTTTTATTTGAGAGTTTTATCTGCTGAGTATGGTGATAGAACCTGTGGTCTGCTCTTATAGACCTGGAGACCCAGAAGGTTCACACAGTGCAACTAGAAAACACACTGTAGGTTTTTCTCTCCTTTGTATCTTCTTAGTCCTTCAGAGCCAAGACGGCACTTGGAAAATCAGCTGCTCATTTTTACACCATCAATGAATTCATTAACTAATCCTCCTTCTCCTCCTCATTTTTCCCCTGCTGCTTTGGCTACCAAGTTGCTTCAGCTGCAGGTGGAGGAGTGACTGTACTGCAAGCAGAGCAGGATGTCCACAGTCCAAGTTGAACTATAGCCATAGCAATCAGAAACACGCCATCCTATTTTAGCTCTCCCACCAGTGTCAATCAAGAAGAAATCCATTGAAGTCAGTGGAATTGCACCAGCACAAGGCTGGTTTCATCAAGAGTAGGCTCTAACTTTGGTGTCTGTTTTATTTGTAAATTGAGCAGATAGAAGCCACTGGGAGATCATTAAATCGGAACTCAGCAATTTTCATTTCCACTTGTTTTTTTGAGTAAAACCATACTTTGTTATCCTTGCCAGAGTCTACAAGGACTAGTTTGAACTTCTCTCACCAGCTAAGACAACACTTCTTCTCTATAAGGTGAGCACTTATAAATAAAGCTTATCGATTTAGTTTCTTTTTCTTTTAATTCACCTCCTGACCTTTTAAAATTACTTTACTCAACAAAGGACAATAGGGCCAATCCAACTCTCATTAAAGTCAGCAGGAGTCTTTTCATTGACTTCAGCTGAAGTTGGGCTGGGCCCAATAAGACTAACTTAAAGAGTAAAAAATAGCAACTCTTATAGAGCTTTATCTTGCCCCCTGTGGCTTGATAACTGACCTCCCATCATGTTCACTGGGTCAGGATTGGGCAAATAAAGTCAAGTAAAACTATTATGGGCCTAATCTCATAACCCAAAGCTTATAAAGTATTTGCATTTCCTCTTTTTAATCACACAGGACTATTTGACAAGTATTCATTACTTTTTGCATGGGGAAATGCTTCCAGCTGAACAGATTGGATTCATCTTTGGGTTGCTTTGTACCCTAGAGTTTTCCATTTTTAAAACAGGAAGATGACAGAGGTAAGGGGTTCAAAAATGACCTCATACACCTCCTTCACTCTTTGGCTTTTCTGTTCCATCTTCCCACACAAACACCATCCTGCTCCTTTGCTGGTACTTTGCCAAGTCACCCCAGCTCCCATCCTCTGCACCATTGCTCCCCCAGAAGAAAGTGCCACTGATCTCCTCTACCTGCTTGTCCTAAAGTGAGCAGAGCAGCACCTGGAGGGGTTCAGCTGGGGCAGAGTGATGATGTGGTGGCCTGTTGGTCTGATGGGAGGAGGCAGACTTAATTTTGTTCTTTGCTACACCTTCGGCCTGAGACACTAAATATTCATTTTCTAAATAATGCTTAAAATATACTCCAACACAAGGAAAGTTCGACCAACTACGAATATTCTAAGTCTGTTTTATGACGTGGTTTTTCCAGTGGCTCCAGACATGACACAAAACTGATGTTTTTCACTTTATTAGTTTTTCATGATGCTCTTTTTCCCTTTCTTTCTAATTACCCTACAAAAAACCTACATGGAAGAGTCCGTCTCTAGCACACTGAATTGTTTTACCACCAAGAGAAGAAAGGTCATTTGGCAGCTCTTTGAATTGCTGTTAAAATTGCAACCTATCATAGGTGCTTGTATGTTTTATTCCAGAGACCCTAGTTCAGAAATTTTCTTTAGGTTAAGAATAAATCCACTCACTGGCATCTGTGGATAACCTTTCCCAATGCCAGAAAACTACCCCACCATCAGCCACCCAGGGGTTCAATGCCACAGCCACAGGATGGGCTCAATGCCATAGGATGCAGCAAAGCAGCAGATGCTGTTCTTCCCTCACCCCCATGTCATGAACCCTTCTTCTTTTTCAGCAGAATCTAAATTTACCCAGTCCTTTAAATACAGATATATAATGTATTGGAAAGAGCTCTTGGGTATCCTCAGCTTCTCCCTGGGCGAGGAGGAAGAGCCCCCCAGCTCCTGACACTGTCAGCCGTGGTATTCTCTGCACTCACCCAAATGTGCTGCAGCATCAACATCAGTCACTTCAAAGAGCTCTTTCATGTACCACATATTTTTTAATGAAGAAGCCCCAAGTGAAAGGCAGATCTGGCTGAAACTAGCTTTATTCATCTCACCACTTGTGTGGCCCCTTGGAAAGGTCTCAGAAGAGTGAACAAACTTTCCATGCGCCTTCAGTGAGCAGGTGTAAGATACAAAGATTTTTCTGTCACCTGTTGTTAACAGTGCAAGGTAGTTAATGGCTTTGTGTTCCTCTGAGGTGTGTAGGTCCTACTGAGTGAAGGATTCCTCCCTTGTCTACGCTATAGAGAAATCCTGTTCTCTAGGTGAGACAGTGTGTGGAGATGGACAGTTTCTATTCCTCTCTGCTGAGGCTCCTGCTCATGTCTCAGGAGAGAGCCTGCTGATTGTACAGGAGGAGGGCACGTCACAGCAGGATGGAAAGCACATCCAGCTTCACAGCTGCCCACCCCAACCACTGCAGAAATGTGGGCTGCCCCTCATGGTGCCCACCTCTCTGCAAGCAGCTGGGTTCATTTCCAATTTTATCATATGGGATATGATTAAAAATAATAGCTCAGTTTTGGGAATCCTCTGAAAAATTCTTGAGAACTGATGACATTGCTTAGCATTCAGATACCACCTAAAGCAACATTTGTTCTTAATGATTTATGTAGATGCAAATATTCTGGCAAATTCTCTGCTCTTGAACTTCTGCAGAGAGAGACCATTAACGTGAAGCCAGAAGAGAAGGGAAGGCACATACCAGGTTTACTGCATACACCTTTGTTGGCCAAAACAGGCAGGCAACCAACAGCCTATTCCACAGAGCAACCATGCCTTCATCTTGCTTTTGCAGACAAGCGAGAATGGTGAGGCATATGGCAGGAGGTTGTATTTTGAACTCTTGATTCCCATTACAAGGTTCAAAGTTTTTTGTTTATATGCTCAAAGAACAGAGGCCAAGTCTCTTCATGCTCATAATTACTTGGGTACAGCTAGCAAGAAAGTTTGTTTTTCTCATCTAGAAAACATTTGTCCGTAGCCAGTCACTTACAAAAGACTTTTGGGATAGTTTTTTCCATTTGTCTGTTCTTTGAATATTAAGTGGCAAGTAGAAACTGATTTCCTAGAGGATATAATACTTTCTGCTGCCACAGACTGTCGTGTAGTTACCAAAAACATTGCTTTCCTTTGGACCCAAAGATATTGCCATTTTTCTGATTGATTGAATGTGACTGCATATTTCCAAAATACACAAAGGTGAAACAACCACAAATGTATAATTAATGAATTGTTCTGGCCATATTTACTACAGAAGTTACCTGAGCCTTTGCTGGAAAACATATCCATTCTGGTCTGGGCCAAATGCATGCCAACATATAGTATATTTTCATTATGTTACATGATATGAATGTTTTCAGGAATCACTTGTGTTCTTCCAGTCTGCCTGCCAGAAGTGTTGCCCAAATCCATTCCCTATTTAATCATGAAGGAATGCTGTTCAAAAGATTTGGGGTCAGAAGTGCTCAATAAATCAATCCAGATACACTCCTAATGAGTGGTGAATTAAACAGCATTTGTTTTAAGATCAGAGGTCCTCTTGGGAGATTATTTTTTATTGCAAGCAAAATTGCTCATTTGCAGGTATCAAGAAGCTGGGAGTTAAGGCCTGTTAGGAAGGTCCACAAAAGAATCTGGATCTTCTTTACTGAAAACATGTGATTATGTCCAGACAACAATGATAAATAGGTGAAACTTATGTCCTTCACTGGAATACCCAGTTTCCTGAATTAAGGTGAAAGAAAAGTGTTGTTACTTCAGCTGGGATGGAGTTATTCTGCATTTATATCTCCAGGTCCTTATCTTGCAGGCAACAACATAGAGATTTAGAACGACGAGTGTGGAAAATATACCTGAGGTGGAAAAGAGACGTTTGCGTCCATGCAGGCTAGTGAGAATGGCAGCTCCCTGTGAATGCCCAGAGCAGGGCACTGGATCCTGGTGGACGAGGCTGTCCTCTGCAGCCCTGTCTGGGCTTCTTTGTCTCTGGAGGAAAGAAAGAAGGAGAAGCCAGGGCTTTTTGACAGGACAAATTTCAGGGAAAATGTTTGAAGGGAAAGGATTTTGCTTGCTTGTAATGTCTTGTTTATTTCTAGCCTTCTATGTTATTGAAAATTTATTATTTTCAGAGCATTAGAAACCGATAATTCCAGCTCTCTGGTCACTCTCTAACTTCCCATCAGCCACCCTTCCCTGAGCAGGCTCACTTGTGCTTATAGGTAGCAAGTGGATATAAAATATCCCCATGCAGCCTAAGTAGCATGGTGTGGCTGCTTTACACAAGAACCAGTGAGAGTCCCCGAGAAGAGGATCAGGTCCCACACCAACAACTAGGGAGCTACACTCCATGCTAGGAGAAATTAAGAAACCATGCATACAAAAGGACCTGACTATGTATCATCCTTCTATATTATCAGCAGAACATTTGGAACAAAGCCTAAAAAATTTTACCTTTCCTGTGAAAATGAAATTCTGAAAATATTTTGTTCTGGGAAACTCAAAACATCGTTTTTCACTTTTTCTGAAACCAAATGCAGCAGAGATATGTTTACCATGGGGAGCGGTTGTCTTCTCAGATGGCTGCCAAGTCTGAAGTGCCATGGTGTCAGAGGCAACTCCACAGCATCCCTGGACTGCTCCTGTGATGTGTGGTGCATAGAAACCCCTCAGTCCCATTCTTGCTTGGGCCACCAGACCTGCCATGTGCCCTGCTGTGCAGCAGAGCCTGGGAGCTGCAGCTCTTGACCCAGTGCTGTGCTGCCCATCAGATGCTACCAGGGGACACCGAGCCCACAAGACTGCCAAGAAAGATTCAGCCTGGGGATGGCAAAAGTTTCCAGAATAAAAAATATTTTCATGAAACATATTGGGTTTTATATATCCCCATTAATCAATTACTAATTTCTGACTAGTTAAGAACCATGTTGGTTTGGTAGGTGGTGAAGCACGTTATGGGTCTTAGGCACTCATAGTGGTTCTCGTACCAGTCAACAGTGGGAGAAAGGAGATATGTCAAAGAGACTAACCTGTGCAGGAAGTAAGAATGAGTTTCAAAATCTCTGAGGTGATCCTATGGATATATATGAGCCCAGGGAATGTCACTGATGGCAGTATGAGTGCGCAGCTTGTGTGGGACAGGAGAAGAAAACATGATCTGGGGCAGCCACATTAGTGCTTAGGTTATTTATGTTGGTTATGCATCTACATCTTTTCACTGTTCTAGATCTTACCGCCTTTTGAAAATGGGATTTGGACTCATAAGTTAACTTTTAATAGTTTTATATCAAATTAATAACTCTTCCAGGAGTAACTTCAGTATTTGCACATTCCCTGTTTTACAATGGATATTATTTATCCCCACATATGTCAGTTCACAAGGACAGACCATTAAGAAAAAGAGGTGGCTTATTATATAGCAGTGATGGATGGTTTCTTTATAGAAAACACTTGCCTGTGAAAGAACAACTGTTGTATATTAAATACATTCCCTGTATTGTGCATAGAGTTCATACCTGTCGCTGAAGTAAAAATCCAAAGAGAGAGGGAAAGGGCAAGCAAGCTCATGAAATTACTTGAGATGTCCGTGTAAGTACCAAAAAATACAACATGATTTTTGTTGTTACAGTGAGCACCTATGGAAGTCATGATGATGACTTGAGAAACTTGCAAATGGTTTGATGCGCCTGGGTCTTTTTGTTCCTGCCTCATGTGCCTGGGACTTTTTGTTGCTGTACTGAAGAAGAAGGATGAAAACACTGCATATTGAGGAGTTAGTTACTCATAAAGCATTAATAGCTGGAGAGGTACGAAATCATTATTGTTTTTTCTGGAAAGGGTATTAGGTGTTATTCAACAAGATAAGATTTTCTTTCCATGTGTCCATACCAGCTCAATATTGGAAGATGAAGCACATACCTAGGGGATTACAGGCCCAGAAAACACCTTTTCCAGGAAAACAAGCTGAGTGAATCACTTCAGACAAAAATGTGTTGAAATGTTAAACAAGTGCTCTCTTGATTTAATGTTCTTGTTAATTATAAAAAAGGCTCTATGAAAATGGAGACAAGTTAAGACTGATATTGTTTTATGGAACTAGTATTTTTAAGGGAAACAATGAAACTGGGCACATGACCTCAAACTATTCTGAAAAAAGAGTATAAAATGTATTAGGAAAAAAAATGGTCCTGTATTATTTTCCAGTGACTGAACAGTCAGAATTGTCATAGCCTAGTGGTTTCTGCTATGGGCCAGCTAACAAAGATACAGCCCAGTAGTCCTCCAGCTAGCAGAGCTGTTTTCAAACCTGGGGCCAGCCAGGTTTTCTCTGTACAGGTCTTGAACCTCAGAGATGGCACAGGTTGGCCTTACTTTCTGTGGAGATCTTCCAGAAATCCTCCACGATACCAGAGCCTTTAGTTTACAATGCAAGCAAGCCTAGATGGTCACACAGGCCCTGTGCAGTGCCCCTCATTTAGACTTTTAAAATTATTATTAAGGTCCTTCAAATGACAGTTCTGTTTCTTGAATTCAGTGTACCCAGGAGGAGGGGGGTAGAGGGAGGATTCTGTGTTGTCCTCCCTTCTCCCATGGGCTCCCTGCATGTGTATGTATGTGTGTGTATGTGTATGTGTGTATATATCCATATATATATATTCACATGCATATGCACAAACTGGGGGCTGGGAGCCTTAAAAGGGCAAGAGCTGGTGGCTGTTGACAGGACAGGGAGAAGAATAGCTGAGGCAGAAGATCTCCAGACAGACCCCTACCAGCAGTGAAGGAGCACAGGGAGCTGACTGCCTCAGCAGCCTGGGAGTGCTTGTGTCCCAGAAGATCCAGGGGCCAGCAGAGACAGGAAGAGACGCAAGATTTGGGCTTAGGGAGCATAAGGAAAGGGGGAGAGTTTCTGGGAAGGAGTATCTGGCCAGCCAGGTATGTCTCCAAGAGACACTGTTATATTTCTGCTCCTTATTTAAAAGAGCTGGAGTACTTTGGTGCTTTTTTGGACAATGAGGAAGTGGTGGAGAAGACGACTGATGGCAGCAAGTATCTGGCAAGACAGTGTTAGGCCAAATCTAATAAAAATAGCAGCATAGATATCTCAGGCCTTTCTGCCAAGCCATAAGGGTGTGATTACTTTGCTTGGAATATGCTGTAATCTTCCCTGAATCCACACATATTTCAGGTGCAGGAGAGCAACTTTCTCCATAGTTTTCTTTGAATCTGGGCAGATTCACCAGATTTTCCAAGCTGATGCTTGAAAATTGTATTTCCCTTCTCTGTTTCAGCTCTTCTTGTAAAGCTGTGAAAAACTCTGGTAAGTAGAGAGGTTAGTCCTCCCTGCTCCTTAGCATGGGGCATTTAGTTTCCCAGGTCTCTGGACAGCAATTTTAAGTTGGCGTTGAGGTTTAGGTCAAATCCACCTACAACAGATGCTCTCTGTTAACCCCCCTTTCCCCCTCCCCCCAGATTAGAGGAAGAGAAAGAGGATAAGGGAGAGAGACTTATGGCCCCTCTCTCCTCCCATTTGGGAGAGGAAGGGAATGAGAGAGAGAGACACTTCTGGATTAGAAAACTAAAACAGTGCTTCAGTACCAATCACTTCCAAAGGAGCTCGAACTCCTTCATATGCCGCCAGTACTTCTTTTGCAGTTGGAGTATAGTTGGCCTCGGAGCCTTTGTATCCTCAACTCCAAAATCCTAGGGGTCGACCTCATGTCTCCCCTGGTGCTTTCTGCCAGAGGCTCCAGGTATGTCTGTTATTCCCGGCTGTGGTATAAAGCACATTTTTAATGTCTTGTGCTGTTCGAATTGGCCCAAGGGCTATTGCACGTACAATCTCTTGTTTGGCAGGCACTGGCAAAGTCCCAG
>VYZX01000745.1:4672-23113 GCA_013401335.1 Brachypteracias leptosomus
AAATCAAAAATGATGGTGCTACAGCACTTTCAACATACTCTGGAATTAGTTAATATATAGACAGAAATGTATCAGAAACTCTTCAAGATCAACTTTAAACATGTGGAAATGAACCATCTCAGTCTGCTCTTAAGTATAACACCAGACTAAAGAAATACAAATCTAAGACAAGATAAATAAATGAACCCAATGAAAGACAACAAAAGCAGAAGATACAAACACTGAATAAATACCAAAGCTACTGAAAAAACATGGCAGAACTAGAGATAAACTCAGACTGTTGTTTTAATAAAGACAGGACAAACAGAATTAATAACACTGGCTAAAGCTTCATCCTTTCGTTAAGCAGCAAATTCAGAAGGAGGTGGCTCAGCCGACTGTGCCGTCACCCTGCCGTGTGCTCCAGGCTCACTTACACCTAAGAACCCCTAGGTACATTTGTCAAAGGAGATCAGTGGAAGAACAGACCCGTAATTTCCAAAGTCTATGAAACCCTCTTGAGCCAGATTCAAAAAAAGAAAGATGCGGTAAAGTGATGAGATTTTAGTTGAAAATTGGCACTGCATGTATGTGATTTTCTTTCCATCTCTGTAAGTCACTATGATATAATACTATGAACACAGCAAGCTCCTGCTGCGGTAAATTTATGATTTAGTAACAACTGCAGGAGAAACGGAAAATATAAGCAAACCAATTTCTTCATAGAATCCCTTCTGCCCCTACTGTCCATCATGATAAACTGATTTTTTTTTTTTTTCCCTGCATTAGCAGAAAAGGTGAATGAGTTAAGGCAGGTGGCAGGTTTTTGGGTCCAGGTGGTCACAATGGCTCACACAGCCATGGCTGGACAGAGTTGTATAAGGGGAAGGATTCCTCCTCAGCCTCCTCTGTCCCTTTGTAATGCTACTCAGCCTTTGTTTCCTTCTAGAAGAATTTCTATAAACACTTTTTTTTCCTTGGTTTTATGGCTGCCCTCACAGCTCCAGCATTTTGCAAGGATTTGACTGGACTATTCAATAGCAATAGTGGATCTCTGAAGATTTGTGGCATGTCCCTGTTCTGCGGGAAGACAATGGGCTAGCAACACTAGTGAAAGCAGAACTGGTATCCAGTTAAAAAGATGACTACACTGTACTGTCTCACAGGTCAAGTGGGGCAAAAAGAAGAAAATAGTTTAATGTACTGAAAAAAACCTAATCAAGAGGTTTCACAATAAAAGTCACAAGCAGTAGCTTACACTGTGGACTCACTAGTAGAATTTACACGTCTCTCTCCCATAATCCTTGCACAAACTTCTGTCTCTGTGAGGGGCTCGTAGTTTGGGGTTGGTTTTTATTTAATATGTTCACTTATGACAAATCTCCTAAGCCAAATCTCCTGAGGAATCAGAACCAAACAAACCGTAGCTTTCCATTTTTACAGAAGAATGATATCCACTACTCTGTTCTCATCACACTAGTTCTGCACTGAAGCCAGTATGTTCTCATCTGTGTATCTACACAGAAACTCAGACTTTAAGTTTCTATCTTAAAATTACATTCTTCTCCCAGAGACAAAAAAATTATGTCAGACAATTACATGTTTTCAAATGATAACCATGATGCATAAATAGAACTTTGGAATGAAAACCTTATCTTCTCAAATCAAATCTGATAAGCTTTTAAACAGCAAATACATTAAACATTTTACATTCTCAGATGACCAACCCTCTCTTTTCTTAAATGCTGGAAGAGAAAAAGGAAACAAGCAGAAGGAAATTACTTATTTCCTAAAAGAGGTGTCTCCCAGTTATTTCACCAGTCCACCTGGTTTAGTTCTCACTACTAGATATGCTTGTTCAGCAAAAAGGCAAGCTGACATTGCATAAAAATCAATTACATAAATAAAAAGTTAAGCTTTTAGAACTATTGTTGAATGACCTTTTTTCATTTTTGACAATATATGAGGATGTTGTCTTATCACTTAGTCATCAATTTAAAACAAACAAAAAAATAACTGAAAACCTAGTTCCCAAAGGTGAGAACAACTTGAAACTTGGCTATCATATAGCTTAGGTATATCAGCACTTGGAAGATTTACTAACACTAAGGAGGGAAGAAAAAAAAAGGAAAAACTGGAAAAAACCCCGACGACATCAAAATACAAAGAAGAGCTAAAGATACACTAGATTCACATACAGGCCAGAGGCAGATCTGGGTAATTACATTTTTGGCTTCAATATACAATGCTTATCTTCAGATAGGGCAGCACATCTTTGCTCTTTCCAGACACTTTGTTACAGTGCACTTGCACGCCTCACTCTTGGTTCTCTTTTCACAAGCACTGGGAGAAATTAGACATGGCAACGAAATGAAAAATAAGATGACCCAGCTTTCTTTCATCCAAGATCCAGTGCCTTCTCTGATGCATAGAAGTACTCCTCTCAATACAGCATGAGGTGAGGTGTGTGTGCATACCTACCCAGCCAAACATTTTGAACAAGGAGACAGTATGTCAAGCTGCATTTTATTTACCATGTCTAGACAGCTATAGCTACGTATTATTGACATATAATTCCAGCATTCCTCCTACTTTTTGGTATTTCTACAAATCCTTATTTTTATTGCATTTGTATGATCTTACAGGTATTTCATTAGTTAATACAGCTTAACCTTTGATATTTTGTCACTTTAAGTACTCAGTTCTATTGCCTTTATGCAATGGGCCTTCAAAGAGCAAAACACAATCCAGCTACCTACAACGACAGTAATTGAGTGGTTTCCACAGCTTCTTTTTGTAGCATTCTTATTGCCACCATTGCTATTATACACCCTTCTCAATATACTTATTTCTGATTAGCCATGTCATACACCTTCACATCATATCCTCCTGTCTTGTTTAGATGCCCCTACTACAAAGTTCTCCCTCCAGTCAGAAATTAGTTCTCAGACTTCTTGCTTCTATTGCACTCTTGTTTCTTCACCCTTTTAAACCCTGCTTGCTTCTTCAGCGACCTTGGCAGACAGGAAAAGAAATTGTACAGAAGACTTGATGTATCCATGGTAAGGAAGAAGACAACTGAAAAGAAGGTATCTGGAAAAAACCCATCCTTTTTCCTTCCTGATTATCACAGGAATACAATCTCTTTCTTGCTCCCTGTCACAGCAGAGAGAAGAGACTTCTGCTGTTTTCCTCATCACCACCCCCAGTACCCCCCAAAAAAAACCCTCTAAAATACAGAAAAAATTTTGGTCTACTCTAGTAGAGGCAAGTAACCCACTTTGCAGTTCTCTTAATCTCAGTATAAAATAACAGATGCAAGTAAGCAGTGTATTGTTTGAAGTAATTTATATAGCAAAATTTGCTCCATTCAAGTAGGTTTTCTTCATTAATTTTTGCAATTCTGACAAACTCTCTGCTGTCTACAACACAAGCTTGTTGTGTTTTCTATGGATGGCTGTCAATTAAAAGTATCAAAGAAGTACACACAGGCCCAAGGGCTGAGACCATTTTGGAAGACATTCATAATTGTATTTACCTGTCTCCCCTAGGAGCCCTTGGCTGATAAATTCTCTTCCTGACAGAGGAATTCACAGTAATTGCAGTAGTTTTTGTCCTGTTCAAGTGTACAACATACAAATCACACATTGATTTGAAAACTCAGATCTCTGTCAGCAGGTTTTATGAATCACCTTTTGTCTTCCTTGTCTTTTTTTACCACTACAAAAATTCTCTACATGGAATCCTCAGACAACAAACATCCTATCCTGAATTATGGCCATTTTCCATGTTCAAAGCAACCTGAAAACCTCTAATCAATAGTTGGTAATGAGAAATATAGCTATCATTTCCCTTTACATAGTTCAGGATATTCCAGAAAAATGCACCAACCCAAATAAATTAAAGACTGCAAATGTCTGACAAAACAGCCTCAACTCAATCTAATTTATTGGGGGATAATTCTTTTAATCTGGCTTTCATTTGTTTTAAAAGTATTACATATAGACTAGATCCACAAATGGATGATGCTAAAAGCCTGAATTTTAGCCTCAAGTTGTACCACTAATCAGCCTGAGGTCTCTTGTACAACAGATGAGAGAAGTTAATTGCAAGAAGCAAGCAGCCTAACCAGCACACTGAACAGGAATGTGCCCAACCCAATAAACAGGAAACGTTGAGGACCGAAGACTGCTTAGTTAAAACCCTTTTAGGTCTCAGAAACATTTCTTTGAGAAACTGGACAAGTCTTCACTACAGCTGGGTTCCAAACCCCACCATGGCTATGCTAGAGTACTCCTTAGGGAGCTTAATCCCACAAGAGAGTTTAACAAGACTTAGCTGACTGCACTTCTAAGGATAGGCAGGAAAGTGCTTCAGTAGCAGGTTTGGGTGGGAATTAAGAATATTAGCACCCAGATGACCTGTCTTCTTCAGAGGGAAGCACTTATCTTCAAACAATTTCAAGCTCTTCAAGAGCCTCATGCTTGAAAGTTCACATCCATGCTTCAGGTAAGGGGCTGGAGACTACTCCACCTGTAAGTAACGCAGCACAGGATCTACAGGTCTACAAGCCTTTTTTAACTCCCATTCAAGTTATTCAGATTCTTAGGTGCCTAAATTGTATCTGGACACAAAAGGCTTTCACTTGAAGTATAAGGGAACAAAAGCCAAAAAGCCACATTTTGATACACACATATATCTAGGACACAAAACTATTCTACACAGTGCTCATCTCAGCTGTAGTGAAACAGCAATGACTGCAGCCCACCACAAGCAATTTTCCACTGATGGAGGCTACTGAAGGTACTACACACACTCCAATAGCAAAGTCAGCATCTATACACACAAACTTACAGCCATACAGGAGCTCAAGTCGGTAGATGAACACATGTTATTAGTGTCATTGACACTTTAGTATTATCAACTAAATACAACCACTACTCTCCACTTTGTCAACAGGACTCTTTCAAGGAGGTCTGAATTAGACCTTTATACAAGAGAATGAGGCTCATTCCCACCTGATCTCACTCATTTGAAACGATGCATTTTGCTAAGGTAATTATCTAGGCTCCTTTCGTGATCAAGACAACAGACCTTACTCTGCTCTATGATAGTATTACAAGTTTTAAGTTGGAAAAGTGATTTACTTCTTTAGAAAATAAGTTCTTGCTATAGACACAGTTCCCCCCTCCCAGCATATGTGACTCCCTTAAATGAGAAACCAAGTCTAAGGTGTAGCATTCTAAAGTGTTTACCATTTTCAGGAAGAATAGGGAATAAAAATTAAATTAATATTATCTTACTAACTTAACATTTCATTTCCTGAAAGGAAGCAACTGAAAAGCACTAAGGAAGCCAACAAACTGTAAACAGTGACAAAGGATAGAACGTCATGGAATTAAGTTATAAATGGACATAGCCCACTCCACATGTTGAATCACTGCTCATCTCTCTCAACACTGCATGAAGCCAAGATGTTTTTTCCCTTTAATTTTCTGAAGGGGGAAAAAATGACAATAGAAATAAAGGATGTCACTGATTCTGAAATCTCAGTTTCACTGGGTATGAAAGGACCATCTTCTTGCAGTACTTTTGTCAACATTTGTTCATTCCTTCTGGCATGGATGACGGCACTGACATCAGAGAAGAGCACTTTCGCTTCTCCTATGAGTAAAACCAGACTTAGCTGCTTGCAACAGTGAGAATCAATTCTTGGTATCCAAGACTCATATCTCAGGAATTCTGGAGTTAGCCTGGCTAGGGGACTTTTAATGTTTAATTGTGTGGGCTCAATTGGTCTCTCTATCCAGCTAAATTACTATTTTTCAAACACATCATAGAGGTTTTCCCCCTACAGAATTTTCTGGAAAGCCTCTTCTCTTTTTCTTCCTGAGAAATCTTTGGTTTTGCAGCCAATTCTCTTTCATCACAGCAGTTGAGATGCATTTGTCTCAGTCTGCGTTTTCCCCTAGCTATAACATGTTTTGAACTCATTTTAATTCTGTTTGCCAGAACACCAATCTATTTTTCCAACATTTTTCCCCACACTGTGGTTAATTAGTCTTGACCTCCATATTTTAAAGCGTAGAGAGATGATCATTCATTTTTGGGTGAATATAACATTTAAATTAGTTCCTATAAAAACACCAACAGGCTTTGCCTGTCATGCAGACATTCAATTATTGGTGACTTCAGGGCCATAAAATCTTTTCAGAGTCCAAAGGGAAAAATACAGTACTTTTTTGGGGGTGTTGATTTACTGGCCTCCTCAGTTGTGAACCCTTTATGAGTACACAATCACAAGAGTGATTAGAAGCTTAGAAAGAGTATTGTTAAAATGCCTGCAGCTCTAGTATATTGAGAGAAGCAGTTTGTATTTATACGGAGTTGTTCTGTCTCCAAGGATTTCAAAAGAATTCCACAGTCTTTTATAATTGCTAAATAAACTATGTTCATTTGTTAAAGTGAATTTTTTTTTTCAGAATTTGTCACTCTACTTTTTAAAGCAAAAGCAAAGTAAATGTGCTGCTTGATTTGATAGAGTTAACTGCATTAGTGCGAATCTAGCTAAGTCACTTAATATATAAATTATTAGGAGTTTAGCCTCTTGCTGCCAAGTCCCACTGGAATCAAATGCAAACTTTAAATGGTTGTTATGAACTGTCATGCCTTTCAACAGCAGTATGGGTAATGCTCTTAAATGGGAGAGAGGAAAAGGATGCTTTACTAAAATTGTTCAGGTTTTGTAATCAAAACAGTCACACTGTTTGACCCTTGCTGCACTAAAATGTTTTCTTAAACATTTTAGAATGTCCCTGAAAAACCTACATTGCCTCTTGAAGAAGAGCAAAGGCTTTGCACACAAATACAAGTGTTTTTCATTTGAGGAAACAAAACAAGAGTCCCTGACATTTATACACTTACCCCATTACCTTATTCTTATTTGACTACGTACAACATCAGGAGCAAGACACAAATGTCAGTTCCCATAAGTGACTGAAGTGAATTTGACTCTGCATTTCCTCCCAATAATCTCAGTTTTTCAGTTACTTCTGCTTGTTAGTCTAACTGTTCATTCCCTTTTCGCCCAACTAATTCTGCTGGCTATGCCTTGTTTAATCAGAGTATAGCCTTAACATCCCTGCCTTATCTCCAAATTTTCCCAAACTTCTACTTAGAAAAGTTGTCAGTGTTCAACTCTAACATCCATACATAGGTATATAGGCAGAGAATACAAGAAACATAATGCAAAGCTCTCATTACGAGAAGTCGGTGAGAGAATTATTTTGCTGCTTACACAGAGCGGTTCCACAAAGAAATACCAGGAAGGGTGGCAAGAACATCTGACCCACTGAAGGCCTGAGAGAGCTTTCCCCTAAAGTCAGGCACTGAATTTTGGTAAAATGTCAAATCCTACAGATGCATTTACACAGAACATGTCACATGCCTGTACACATTTTTCTTTAAACAGTAAAATACTTATGTATTTTACAGGTGTTTATCCATACTTACCTATGGGAAAATACTATTTTTATGATGTTTAAGTGTCACATAGTGAAGTCAGAATGATACAGTTTCACAAAAAATACTTACGTTGGAATTTCAAAGCAACACTGAGTTTTGCATAAATCAACCTAGCAAATCACCAGTGAAACCACGATGTGTCAATTATGGATGTACTTAGAAAACCAGCTTCTCTAAGTTATCAGTGTATTATGCTTCCAGTAGTAGCTGTAGTGGGTCTGTTTGAGCTGATTTTCCTCATGCAGCCCTAGGACCCAGAGAGTGTTGATAACACACCCATGTTATGACTATCAGTGCTCACAAAGCACNGCTATTATTATGCCAAAATTGTAACAAAGTATTTTGCACTTCACAGTTCTAAATGGTGGGACATTTTCTTCCATAATAATGTTATTCCCTGTCTGTAGAGATATATAAGTTTTTTGCAAAATAGGAAACGTTTTGATAGTTACAACAGTTACATAACTTTCCTATGATTGTTTCAGCTTCATCTCTACACAAGGATTTAAGTGCTGCTCACAGAGCCACATGCAGATTCTAAAAGTCCAGTAATAACCACACATGAAAACTTGTACAACTTCAAGCCACACCACACACACATAAGTCATGGTAGGGTGCTGCAAGCCTATATTCACTAACCTTAATGTAACCTGTGCTGCTTAAATTCGAGACATATTTTAATTTTTTACTTAAAATACAACGGAGACAAGTCTCCTTAATGCATTTTATAAGGAATTTTGGTGAAAACCAAAAAACTGCCATCTACCTAAAAGAAAGGAAAAAAGTCTTCCACAGTATTCAATTGTATAATCTTAACATGCAACTTCAATTGTATTCACATATATTTTGTATGGTTTTCCTTAATAAAGAGATAAAGGCTCATTTTCCTTCTTAAATGTGTATCTATCCTTGGGATAACTGTTATATAAACACATGTTTTATTTCCTTCACACAGTGTGGGTAAGATACTCTGTACCTACTCTTGAGTTTTGCTTTTAGTGCAATTTCACCTCAATCACGTCAGCTGCTAATTAATATATTTTCACAGCTTGCCTCTCAGACAGTGAAGTGGTGGCATCATGACTGTACAGATGGGGAATTGTAGCCTGGTGAGGGGTGTGCAAAAATGTCCTACACGTGCAGGCAATGCAAGCTCCAGCAATACCAGACAACTGGTTTCAGAAGCAGAAATTCCACTTTTTTCAGCTCAATGGGCAAAATGCACAATGACACTAACAAATAACCCCCAACCATCTTAGGCTGGAAAATTAGGCATATGTTTAAATGTATTTTTTGAAGAATCACTTAACACCAGAAGTGGATAGAAACTGAGAACTTCGTAGCTTCTTACTGCTGTAATAAGTAATTCTCACAACAGTGTTGGAAGGAATTCCAGAAAGCACACACTCAGTTTAGAATTTGCTTATTATCATATACTTATACATTTTAGACCAATAGAAATAGCACAGAATTCCTTTAATTTTCTATAGTATAACATTTATAAAGCCAGGGAGATCCCCACCAGTATTTAGAGGATCTATACTCAGCTCACACTGACTAGTGGCTACTATTTAATAGTGCCATTAAAGAATAGTGGAAAGCATCTGAGGTAGATGTAACCTGAATTAAAGTATCACCTTCCTACTGTTTTGCAGACTACTAAATTGCAAACAGAATTTTACAGTTGAAATTTCTGTGGTGAAGCTACTGCTTCTATTGCACTCTTAGAGGACTTTTAAGCCTAAGGTTTCTAATCTTCAGACAGCTTATAGGTCAAATGTACCAGTCTGTATTTTTAAGAAGGCAACGCATCCCTTGAGAATTACTCAGAGCTCATGGTGAGCTTATATAAGACAGGCTATTTGGCTGGCCTTACCTACAAGTCAAAGTATTTTTGATGTCTACACTACAAATGTAGAGATCCATGTGATCTCATCCTTTTCAGTTTTTCTTTGCTGATTAATATCCATTATGCTGCAAGATTATTCTCATCACTATATATTAAATCTTCCTACTGGTGCTAAATCATATTTGTACTTTAGCTGCAGCTGTCAGCCTGTGCAACATGAGCTATTTTCATTTGCTTGAGGAAGGCTCTGAATTTCCAAAACCTTATCCTTAAGTATTTGCTAATTCTGCACAAAGATATCAGAAGATTAATTTGCAGTAGCATAAACATACCAGTGTACTGATTAAACAGAATCAGATAGATGCTTTACAGTGTAGTAACTTTAAAAGCAGATGATTTAGAATTATGCAAACAGAATAGCATTTCAGGTCTAAAGACAAGCACTTTAAAATTATACAATGCCATATTTATGGCTCCTGAATTTTCCCTCTCTTTACTGAATGTGGTATGAGCCCTTTGGAAAAAAGCAATATATAGCCAAATAACAAAACTGTATTACAATACTAGGCTTAAGGAGACACAGCTAATTATGGAGTAAAATCATGACTATCCTGAAAATCTCAGTAAGGCAGTGAACTCAAGAAATATTTCATTCAAAATCTTTAACATTTTATTTCCAGAGTGGGTTTTAGTTTGCTTTGTTTTTTAAAAAATAAGACTTCTTAAAAAAAATCACTACAAACCACTATAGCAGCCTCCCCCATTAGGCACAATGAATGAGAATTACAAATTCAGCATTAAAGAACTTAAAATGTTTATGCAAGCTTTATGACTAATTACACTAGGTAGTCCTAGAAGGAGGCTTATGCCCACAACACAAAAGATCCAAATGCATGAGAGTAGAAATGGCTATGGGCAGGTAACTGCATTTCACATCATAGGGTGACTTTAAATGTTACTATTGTAACCCCAATGGCTTACTGAATTTTCAAGCTCTGTTGATGCGATGTGTAACTTTAGAGTAAAATTCAGCTTGAAAGGCAAAAAAGAATAGACAATTCTGCTGTCCTTAATAAAAAAAATGAACATCAATTCTGCCATAAGCATGACATAATTCATGGGACCTCATACCTCAGTTCAAGACAGGGCTAGGAACTGATTCTATGATATGAGCAAAACTGGTATTATTTTTCCAGATAAAGAATACTAAAGAAGTATTCTTTGAAATTCTGCAGGTGAGAACAAATTAAAACAACCATTTAAATTGTGACAATACCTGGATTATCATCCTTCAAAAAAGTATCCCCAAACTGAAAACTCACTACTGTTGTGATTTTTTCAGTAGTATTATCCAGCTGAAGATGATACTCTGTGCTGGGTTGGCCCACCAAAGCCACTCTATCACTTCTCTCCTCAGCTGGACAGGGGAGAGAAAATATAATGAAAGGCTCATGGGCTCGAGATAAGGACAGGGAGACGCTGCTCATCAACTAGTGTCACATGAAAAACAGACTTAACCTGGGGAAATTAGTTTAACTGATTACCAAGCAATTTGATTACCAATCAAATCAGAGTAGGATATCGGGAAATAAAAACTAAAACACATTTCCCTCACCCCTCCTTACTTCTCCTTTCTTCCCAGGCTCAACTGCATATTGGTGGTTATCACAGAACACCTGACTTGACCTCACTGTAATTAATTTGAACATCCCCAACATTGACACTGACAGTTGAAGTTTAACACTCAATTTTCATGGAAACAAGTAGTCTTCTATCCTTGGAGTCCACTCCAGCACCTCTAGAAACCATAAGCCACTCATATAGCTGGCCACATTCTAGGTCGTGTTCAGGCTACAGATATACAATCTTAAACTCCAATAGCACACAGCACAAACTGCACTCTGTACTATTAGATATCTAAACTGCTTCATCAGAAGTTAAAAATCACTGACTCCCACCTCACAGATGTCAAAGTGGTGGTAAAATAGGTGAAGTGACCTTTTCCAGGCTGCTCAAAAGCACGGTATTTGAAATTTCAACATCATACAAAGCCTCAGACTTAGTCCAGCATCTTACCTCTGAGGTACACTTAGGCCACAGCTGATCTTACCAAACCACAAAAACTGTTTTTACTCTCTGTCCTTTGGGCGTTTCAGGAATAATAAGCTTTCCAATAAAGGTAGAATGTTTTACTAATGCACTGCTCACAGAAGGGCTTTGTAGGATTTGATAGCAAATATTCTACATCTTCAACTCCTGGCTTTCCTTCTCCAAGTCATGTCCCTCACAGTACTGTAGTTAACAGAGGAGCTCCAATAAGCTAGAAAGTCAGAAGCACTGGCTCCTTTATCCTAGAGCTGCATGGAGTTATCTACCTATGCTACAATAGGAAAAAAAAACCCACCCTCACAACTCATTGGTTTAGTGGCAGCTTGGTACTTGTGAGCAACACAGTTGCTCTACCTATCTAAGGTAGACTGACTGAAACAGCCTGAAAGAAGTGGGCAAAAGATTTATTTTTTTTTTTTGCGCCAGAATCCAAACAGCAATAGTCCAAGTACTGAGAGGAACTATACAACCTGGTATTTGTATAGTCTTACAGAGTCAGAAGAGGGAGACGCAATCCAAATCCAGTGGCCACTAATATCTTATTTGGAGGAAAATTATAGCTCACAGCAAAAAAAGCAATGGCGCCTTATTTGCAAAAGGGACAATTGTTTGATGTTGACAATGTGATTAAAAACCTTTTTGAAGCTTCTAAGAAAGGGATGTAGAGCTTTGCAAGCAGCGTACTTCACCACTCTGAAAATGTTAATTGAAAGATCTCCAGCTGTCCAACATTTTTCCCAATAGGGCCAAGATTCTAATTAACCATTGATGAACTTACAGTGGAGGCAAAGGAAGCAACGGGTTGCATTTAAATACAAATGAACAGACCATAAAGACATGCAATACCTAAATGCAAAGATACACAAATAAACCATATTTACAGATTTAGAAGGAAAGGTTCTTCCCTACATCCTCAGCTGAATGTATTTCTCTGTGCTACAGAGAAATTTGTTAGGAGACTGCAAGTACCTTAGGACTCCATGTTAATTAGCCTTCAGTAATTATTCAGCTGTAGGAACTCTTCTCCAAATCATGCCAGCAGACGCTCTGTAATACCTAACCCATAATTCATCAAGCTCTTCATCTCTAAAGCCAAAATTTGTCCTCAAGCTCCCTACACAATGGGGCATGAGCCAAGGCCACAAGCTGGGCACCTACACAATCCCTTTTTAATAAATATGAAGCAGAAACTCTCATACAGCCTCCATACTGTGCAGAAGTTCATAAACACATAATAAATTAAATATAGAGAAAAATATTCACCAATGAGACCACAATCCTGGACTCCAGCTTTCCAATAAAGGTATCCATCATACTGAAGTAAAGAGAACTGTCATCTTACACTGGCTACACTCATAGTTATGCCTACACTAGCAAATGTTCACGAAGCATCTTTTATCTGAAGGAAAAACTATCATCTAGAAATAGCATTATGGGATTCCAGTACCGAATCAGATCCAATATTTTTTCTTCATCCAGGAAATCTGAGTAACCTGATCTAGTGGGAGGTGTCCCTGCCCATGACAGGGGGGTTGGAACTAGATGATCTTTAAGGTACCTTCCAACCCTGATGGTTCTATGAAATCTGTTTTGCCTCTCAACAGGATGCAATATTGACATATTTGCTAATCTAAGAACTATCTCATGTTTAATTTTAACCTTTTTCGGTCCTGAAGTGTTACTGCAATTCAAATGAACAAAAGAAATTTTCAAGATCTTAAAATAATAAAAAGGGGGGGGATTTTTGGAGGGAGGGAAAGAAGAGAGTATGCTTTTTGCAGTTGTACTCACATTGAAAAGGTGATGCAAGTTGATCCTGGCCCAGCCTCAGTGGTAGAGAGCCCTCAGTGGACTGTTCTCCTGAAATCACTTTTTTTACTGGATAGTATTTGGGTTTGATCACATATTCCTGTGTTTGGCCACGATGAAGATTCATCATCAGTGTCTGTGATGAAAGGGGTATCATCCTGTTTTAGGGGAAAAACAATTTAAATAAAAAATAGAACAGACAGAATGATAAGAATAAATCAGACTTAGAAACTACTGGTAAAATACTAAAGACAAATTCATCCATAAGCCAAGTTCTCAAAATACAGTTGAGAAACTTAGTAGCTTCCAGTTACACACCTGATATTCCATGCATTTAGCATTTTGTTTTGTCAGCTCAACAAACATCTAACAAAAAAAGACTATAAGGATTATATCACTTCCTTTTTGACATAGCAAGAGAAATATGATGGATAGCTCAGAATGGGAAGAATCCCTCCTTAAAATCATGAGTTAGAGCTCAACTTTGTTAGCACACAGCTTTCCAGACTGGCCAGAGAAGCAGAAGTGCATTCACACCTCTCTCCATTTCCTACGACTGTCATTTCACACCAGGTATGTTAAGAAGAACCAAAGAGCAGCTGACTTTTACACTCTGTTCCCAGTAAACTCTGTTCTCTTCCACACCATACCCCTCTAGCCATAGAACAGAGCACTGCTCCTCTTCCCCCTTTCCAGCCTGTCTCCCACCTCATCAGAAGGTGTGTCTCTGTTTCCCAGCTCCACCTTGCTTTCCTCATCCACTTCTCTTTGCCTGCACTACTGAACATCTCTGACAGATGTCCTGTAACCACATCTTCCTTCAGCAGCAAAACTATTTCCCCTTCCTGTTAAACAAGTTGATTCCTTCAAGATCACTGATTCTCTCACTACCAATCTCAGTTCCTTACTTGTATTGTTAGATTCTTCCCTAAGACCTCAGCTTCTCATTGCACAAGATCTTGTCAGCTTTCAATAGAAATTCCCTTCTCCCCTTCTCAAAACCCCTGGTTATTTAGCCACCGTCATCATTTCTTTACTCACAAACTGGCCTTCATTATTCCACAGTGCTACCCTGCAATAAACAAGCAAGGGAGCAAATTGTGCAGCCCTCAGCCTCATGCTGAGCACAAGCAGCTTTGAGGCCCTGGGCTGCAGAGTTCCACTGCCTAGCAAGTACTAGCACATCTTCAAGTAACAAATGTACTAAAGGCAAGTCTTCAAAAGCTGTAGCTAGTGTAAATCACACTGTAGAGATGGATACGTGTCCCTTGGTAGTATCAATTACTAATCTAGTAACAGCAGCTTCTAAGACTACATTATCCTTTGCTCAAATGAAGGCATAAAGAATGGGATGCTGTAAGCCTCCCTCACTTTCTTCTCTGCTTTCTTCTCCTGCTGTTCCTGTATTTGCATGGGAGCCCAGGTGCTGTACCCACCACAGTCACATCACCTGCACCAGGGGCCCCAGCACAAAAGCCAATCCTGCTTCTATGCTCAGATCCATTCAGCTGTCCCAAGGAAAACGGCTGAGGTAGTGCAATCTCTGTTCAGAGTACCCTAGGGTAGCAATGCTAGGCACCAAAACTATTCCTTGTGTTGGAATATCCAAACTAATAAGTAAGCAGCAGGATAAACTGATTGCTTCACAGCACTACTCAGGGTTCAAGGCCACTATGAATAGCTGGTGCTATCTCATTACCAGAGCCCATGAGTGGATACTCAAAAGTAGGTCACATATGCTCTAAACTATGTTTTTATAATTTAAAACGAAGAAATAGAAGGCATACCCATAAGCTTATGTCCACTATACTTCATAATAAGAGATTAATAGTTCTTATCTATAAATAAGAACCATCATCACAAAGATTTTTTTGTTTCCCAACTTTAGATTTTTGCATTACACAGGCTTATGTCACTAATTTATCTGGTAGTTTGGAGTTAGATGGTCAAAACTGACATAAACTTCAAAAACTTGACAAAAACTTTCCATTGCTTTAGTGTACTCTAGGCAGGCAAACAAATGCCTAACTGTGTTTTCAACAAACAATATGCTAAATACTAACAAGGTTGCAACAGCCCAAAAGGAGGACAAATATTTGCTGCTAACTATCATGCAAAAGAAAGCTCTCTTCCCTGATAAAAGCAAACCAGGAATGTGGTGTATCAAGAGTAACTCTGGCAGGCAGAAATGAGATCAGTGACATTTGGCATGGAAAGTACTGTCTAGACTAAATAAGACAAGCCTGACTCAGGCTGCTTTCTTCATTTTATTTACTGCAAGTCTGATGCTCCCATGCTTTGCTTCTAGCTAGCAATACTTAAAAAAAAATCTAAATTGTTACCACAACTGTTTTATACAAACCTCTTTCACTATCTCCTCTCAAACTCACCATGAACAGTCAAAAGGAGAAAACCCAGCATTTTCTAAAACTATAAGATAATAAAAAAAATGTGCAGAACAGTTCAAAAGGCATAAAAATAGAATTAAATCCCTCCCACCCTGTAAATTATTAAAATTCAATTGCTAGTTCAACCTGACCTTTGCCAGCTGTTTCCTCCTTACATTGCTTCTGGTTTTTCTTAAGATACATGAAAAAGTTTAACCTCCCAGACAATGATGAACAGATGGGATTTCTTCAAAACCCTTTACATTATCATACCCAACATTAATCAAGTATGGCCTATTTCACAATGTCCTACCAGTCATTAGAGGTGGAAGAGAAAGTGTTCATGTTTTTCTTTCTTTCCACCATTGCAAAAATTCTGCATAAAATTCATTTTATGAGCAAAAATTTTTTAATGCATAATTAAAAATCCTGTCCTTGAAGGACTGTCCCAAGGAAGCACTGAGACCTGCTTGCCCTGGTACAACCAGTGTTGCATTAGTATTTTCATTATAAACCTGCCTTGACTTTATATTTTTGTCATACCTTTTTCCCCAGGCAAAAAATTGCAATAATCATGGTTTGAATATAACTAATTTGTTTTCAAACAGTACCTTCAAGTTATTGATTTTTACCTTTTTTCCATCTTCAAAATGTTAAGATGCTATTTACACCACAGACAAGATCTTATTTGATCATAATCAAGCTGGTTTCATTTGTAAAGGATGTGATACTACAAATCTTTATTAAGATTTAATCTACACCAAAATAAAGGGTAAAGGAAACAAAAATTTTCATAAAGTTTCCCACACAAATGTAATACATTAACTTTCACCCACAGTTATCAGTTTTGCCCAACAAATATAATTTCTGTGGTAAAATCCTTGTTGAAGACACTTTTAGGGATTATCTACTCTTAGGTGTTTGCTAATAAAGCTAGTCCTGTATTTGCTGCTTCAACTGAATTGCTCATTGGTTAGAATCCTTTTGCCACCATAAGCTGGTGTAACAGCTGAACTAAAGCTCTGTGAAACAGCAGCGTTTTCAAACTCTGCGCCACCATGACTCCATTGATTGATTCCATCTTTCACATATGACACAAACTGGGATGTGTAGAATATGCACATTCTTCCAGGTTTCTAAAGAGAATAGGTACACTGAGTTCCCCAGAATCACAAGCAATGATTCATTTCCTTGATGTCAAAAAGCCGAAAAAGCTGTTAAGGCAGATAAACTGTATCTGTTGGTTAAATGTTCAGATATAGAGCAAAAATACAGATGCCTAGACACACAACCTGATGGAAGCTACAGTTCTTGCAAGTTATGCAATAGCAGACAAGCATTTCTCATATAATAGAGCATTTAAAGATTAAATTTGAAGAATGATCTTTCTGTAAAAGAATTAAATTCTATAAATGGTCATTCTATCAGTGAGAAAAAGGCAAGATTGCCTACTAGATCTTTTCATTAAAATGAGGACAGGAAGTTTGTTCCACCCTGCTCCCAAAGTGCCATCAAGTTACAACTGATGTTAATCTTCAAAAAATCTTCTTAAAGTATTAAGTCTTAACTATCCTCAAAGTAAACCAACACTTAAAGAAACAGTATGCATGAAGGCAAGTCCAGTATGAGACAATGATTGTGGGACGAGGCCTGAAGAACAGAACTCCTAGCACTACTCAACTAATTAGCGGGGGCAGGGAACTGCTTGAGCTTGTGGGCCATAAACCATGGGAAATTGAAGGGGCTAAGCAAAGATCTGATAACAGAAACCTGACAGCCTCACAAGTGTTGTAACTCTGAGATAAGCAAGTTCCTGGTGCCTCTGCCCAAAAAGGTCTCAAGGAACGTATCCTCAAGATGAGATAAGCTTGCAAACATGACAGCATCTCACTGACCAGTCAGATGCAGCAGCATGAGCAGTGTATGTACAAAAGAACCAATCTGTTTAAAACACACAGTCAATGTAAGAGTATATAAAGGAGTTGGTTGTGCACAATAAATCGACACTTTGCTTGCATCAAGCTGAGTCCCGCCTCTCAATCACCACAAATTGGTGACCCCGATGTGATAGGGTTAATGAACCGCCTATCTGCGCAGCACGTGGCGCGTCCCACGGAACTTTGAATGAGCTGCTGAAAGGAAGTGGGAGCCGGCTGGCCTGAACTCCCTCCAGAATAGAGAGGGGAGCGCTGGGGGAAACATGGGGAAAAAAGCTTCTTCCCCGGAAAGAGACGTTTATGGACTTATGAAAAGTCTTCTTAAAAAGCATGGGAAAAATATTCCCGAGCAAGACCTCAAAGAAATGCTTAAATGGGTGCAGGTGAAAATACCCACTGTAGCCATATCTAGTATTTTTACACGGGAACTCTGGGATGACATGGGAGTGAAATTATGGGACGCAGCAACGACAGGAAATGTCAATGCTCAGCATATGCTCCCATGGAGGAGAAATATTTTTGAGACTCTAAAAGCTCAGGAGGGGGGAGTAGAAACCAAAGAAGGGAGAGAGGCGGAAGCCCCAGCGGCACCTCCTTTGCCACCTTCTGAGCCACCGCGTCCTGGACCTTTAAGCGCATACGCCGCTGGTTATCCCCTGGAGGATAACCCTTTCGATCCGGGTCCGGTTGATCCGGAAAAGGAACCGGACTTATACACCCCTGACCCACAAAATGTGTGGGCTAACATAAGACAACAAGCCCTGAAAGAGGGGGACCTGGAGGTTGCTAGAACAATAGTGGCTCCGGGGATTTATCGGGGCCGGGGGGGGCCATGGGAAGGCATATC
>VYZX01000747.1:0-18789 GCA_013401335.1 Brachypteracias leptosomus
TTACATTAGTCAGTGTACGTGTTCATTGATCTCCCACCGCAAAACAGTTTGCTTATGATCCTGAACAGCCATCTCTCTCAGACATTTGATGCCCTGCTCTACGGTATTCTATCTAGTGGGATGCCACACCATATCATCCTTAGAAGGATATCGGTGTTTTACAGCTGCAAGCAGACGTCTCCAGAGAGAGTGGGTGCCATCTATTCTCCCNAGTGCGATATAATACCACCCACTAGCGGGGCACTCCAGCTCTGGGATGAAACATTCATCAGAGACAGGAGCAGAGGAGTTTCTCATGGTGAACGTGTCTAAAACATGAGACATAAAGCGTCCTGGCAAAGTTATAACCCATGTTATTTCAGCATTCATAACCATCCGTAGCAAATGGTATGAAACCAAGGAGGCCACATGGCTAGAAAAGAGGTGCATAAATGTATAATACGTTATAAACCTCAGAAAAGACGTTCCGTCCTAATTTCCAACTTTGCTAGGTTTTTTATAATCAAGAAAAAAAAAAATATCTCTTATGTTCAAGCCCCACATTGGGCGCCAATTTTCTGTCTCTGTTTAAGGCTCAGGGCAAGCCCACACGGAGCAGAATTAGTTTCACCCCTCTTCCCCCTCCCCTCTTCCCTCCCAGGGGAGGAAGAAAGGCCTCACACAAAGTTGGAAAATTAAGATTTCAATTTTTAACAGGGAGTAACAAAAGCAATATCAAAGGAAGGGAAATATACAGAGGTAATAAGAGGAGGTATATATACAAATCTATACGACACCGATCCTCAGATGTTGTTGGATTCCTCCCGAGCCACGTGGAGTTGTAGCAGCCACAGAGAGGTCCAGAGACAGCAGCAATCCCAGCGAGAAGGGGCGAGCAGAACTTCCTGTGTCCGTTTATAGAGTGTGGCAGGAAGGGGAGTGGAATAGCCGCTCCACCTGTCCCTCCCCTTCCCCAAACCTTAAACCACAACAAGGACATTTTCTAATATGATTTATAATTTATTTGTTTATGTCATACAAACAGTCAGTTAAGACAGTTCCAGTGTTAATATTACTGTACAATGGCATGAACTACTTAAGTAGTGAGCTTGCATCATCAAGATATTCTTTTTTACAGGAGGATGGCAGTTTTAAAGAATCAGGGTTCATGTACCCTGTTATGTGTTTGTGAAACTGATAGCTTGAGTAGTGTAAGAGATTTTGCCTACTATGAAATGTGTTGTCAAGTGAACATCCTTCTGGTAATTATTACCAATATAATAATTTGAATGCCTGAAAGCACAAAACCGAGTGGCAAAAATACCAAAATCATATAATTACACTATGGTGTTTCTGAGGATAGGGATGTCAACAGTATGCCTCTCTTCTCTAATTCCTTATTTCCCAGCTCAATGTGATTAGCTAATCTGATTATGTGGAGAACTGGGAGCTGTTCTGCAGATTGTGCAGTGCAGGCTGAAGTCCTCTGCTTTACCTACTTCCTTCCATCTTCCAATAAACCTCTGCTGTCTCTTTTGCTTTACAATAGGAGTTATTTTCTGTGCTTTCCTAGTAAAGAGAAGTGGATTCTGACTTAAAAAGATTCTCTCCAGCACTGAAACTGGTAAGTACTAAAAAAGTTTGAAAGAGATACCAGATAGAAAAGAACAGGAACAGGGGTATTACATTAGATCCACTAGCGCAAAGCAGGACACAGGTCTATAGATCTATACCTATTTTAATTTTGCTCTTATTTGATATGTTTGGATCACTTCCTGTTACTGTTACATATGAATTCTTTCAAATTTTCTTGTCAGTCATCTTCAAATTTTCATCCGGGCTCTTGCCTTCAGTAGGTGTTCCAGTCTTTCAGAGAACACAAAATGAAAAATACAATCAATCTTTTCAGAAAAGCTGTGTAAAAGGATTACAGTCCAAAACAGCTCAAAACCTTTTAAAAAAAATCTTCACAGCATGTGGTTGAGTCTCAGGTTATGAACAGAAACCTGTGGATACAAAAAAAAAAAAAAAAAAGAAGTTTCTATCACCACCTTCAAACTAAATCACTGTATTTATCACTTTGACTCAAAATTATAGTGCATCTCAGAATTAAACCCACAGCAGAAAAGTCATATTCAAACACTAATGAACTTGAGGGCAACAGAAAATTAATGGAAATATTCTGACTAACATCAGAAGAACCATTATTCCACCCTGAAGACCTTAAAATGCACTTACCAAAAGTGATGCTGAGTATTTACACATCAGGTACCATATTCATTATCAGATTCAATTTGTATCTGTTTCCATCTCTCTACTTCTTATTAACTCCTGAACTTTTCGTACTTTTAATTTTTTCATTCCTCTGTATTTAAATTATATTGGATTTTTAATTTGCTTTGATTTTTACAATAATATCTCAGTTTCTTCAGACTCATAATAGGTATATTATCATGTACCTAATTCCATTTCAAATACCTTGTATTTTTCTATAGGACAAAAATGAAGGGTTCAATTTGTCTAATACAAATTTAAAGTAAAACATGTTCAAATTATCCATAATTTAGGGCTTCAGAAAATTCTGCTCTTTCACCTACTTTTTCTCTCCAAAGAACTATCTGGGATTATTTACATTTATGAGTAGGAAGCAAGATTTTATGCTTTGCTGCTCAGATAGAAAATGTTGAAGTTAGGAAGACATGAATGATTTATCACAGAAAAGTCAATTGCTTTTCTTATTGTGTTCTGCGTTAAATTTGTGGCCTTAGTTTCGATTTCTTAGAAATGACCTAAACCTGTGAGGTTTAAGCTATAGGATTCAACTCTTTGTCTTGCAGACTTCCATCCATTTCTGATATATCTGAGATAGCTCACTCTTTGGTCTGGGGAAAATGATGTGGTGATCTGTTGCCTTTTTTTTTCTTATCTATAAATTATTCTTTACATCACAGATGTGTTTTTTAGATTAAATCCATCAATGAGATGCTTAATTTCTTTGTGTGGAGGAACACACAAAGAACAATTAACTTCTTAGATTGACAGACTTATTAAAAAAATACATTAAATATTTTTGCAGGTTAAAGGTTATAACAATTAATGTTGATTAGCAACTGAAACATAGATATTTCAAAAAGACCAAATAATACAATTGTGGTTGCAGTATCATTTCTAATACAATACCTGATAGATTTCTATGGGATATAAACCAATGTGAGTATAAATCAGCATCTAAATAAAAGAGAATAAATATACTTCTTTCTGATCAAATTTATAACATTATTTTTAAACAAATTGTACAAAATATCTTTTTTTCTGTTTCTAATTTAAAGAGGCATGAGGGAAATGGAGAAAGAAAGTATTCTTCTCAAACCAGAGAAGAGATATTTGAAAGCATATTAGAAATATTGCACAACTCTAACAATTTCTGCATGATAAGCAAAAAGGCCTTACTCAAAGAAATTAGAGGGTATTTTCTCACCATAATTTTGTAACTAGGTTGATTGTTTAAAACATCCAGTAAATTGTAATATTTTTCCATTAAAGATTATAATATATTGTGAATTTAGATTTTGATTTCTTTTTTTTTTCTTTCTTTACAAAAGTCTTTCCCATTTTAGCATTTCTTGGAACAAAAATAAAAATTAAACACTTTCAAACTTCTCTAGGGAAAGCTTTGCTGTACTTCAGCTTTGTCTTGTTGCCCATCAATCACTCAATAAGCCTTTATTTTATGTACAGTAACACATTCGAGAATGAATCTCAAAGTGCTATGCATACTAGCTGTTAGTTAACAAGAGAAAGCTAATCTCAGATGGTGAATCTTCACCTTTGTTTTCTGTGTACTTAAAGAGTTCCTAATAACCTCTGGGACTAAGTGTTATTGCTGCAGGGTATATGCTTGAGGTCTTAGTCTCTGTGTTTTGTGCAGCTGCATCCATGATTACTATGGAATAAAATGAATTTGGGTTTGAAATAAAATAATACCACCAATGGCTGAATTTTTGTTCTATGTAGCATAAATAATTACTTTTTTGTGACTCAAGCCATGGCCAATGGCTAGGCAAACTAGTTTAAATAGATCAAAGCCATGTTACTGAATCAGCATCCATACAGTAAAACTCATTGCACCTACATTCTTTGCAGCTACTACACAGATGAGGAATACACCTAGGGAAGGTCACAATGTTCTTACACAAAACTGAAATTTTCCCACCAGCTAGGTAATTGTTATATGGCAAACCCTTTCCCTAACTCCACAAACTGTCAAGAGACACCTGAGGGAGCTCCCTCTGGAACTTTTCATCTGCACTTTTCCATTAAAAGAAACATTTTGTGTCAATGTGAATGGTGGTAGTAAATATGACCTGTACTTATAGCATTGTTAATAATAACAATAATTTCTGAAGTCTTATACATAGTTTTTTCCATCTTTTTGCTGCTCAATACCAAATGTCAACCAAATGTCAAGATGGGTGATCTGTAGGCAGAAGAACAGAAGCCAGAGGATACAAAATGGTAAATGCACCTGGAAAGCTTGATGAGTATCTGAGAGCTTCAAAATTTTTCTTGAAGTGTATGTATGTTATTGTTTGTTAGAAAGAAAGAAGTAGCAGAAAACTAAATGTAAGGTAAACAAACTGTCTGTTGACTCTGCTACTAACCAGGCTTCCTGTTCAGAATAAACAAGCATGTAATTTCTATTGTTACTTAGATACATTTGAATACATTCTGGTACAGGCTCATTTTCCAAACTGTATGTGTTGACATCTGTATTAATAATATCATTATCAACAATTAGAATGAGCAGCAGTCATTTTCACAACAGAAATGAAAACTCTGCAGAATGTTTCTGATAAATTAGTACCTGTTTTAATTTAACAGATTTTTGTAGAAAAATTCAGGCCTTAATGTTTTGCATGTAAATAGGCCAGCTTTATCTGTGGTAGATTCTCTCCAGGGAATGCCCATATTACCACTCAAAGTCTAGTGAAAAATTAGAGGTGGCAAGGTAGCGTGATACTTTCTTTAACATTTACGAGTTCTTTTGTTTGGTTGGTTGTATTTTCTGTTTGTTTGTTTAGGTGTGTAGGTTTTGTTGTTGTGTTTGTTTTGGTTTAGTGGGGTTTTTTGATGGAGAATCTCTAATTTAAATGGTACACTTCAGGCAGAGAAAACCTTGAGGATGATTCCTCGAGGATTTCAAGTAATAGCATAAAAGTTTGAAAACATTTGGGACTTTCAGAGGCAAACAGAACAGCATAGCACAAAGAAGGTTCCTATCTCAAGAAAGAACTACAATATACAGTTAAAGTTGTAGGGGTAATTTGACCTTCAGACCTTAAATGGCTGGTAAGTTTTGTAAGATAGAAACTGCTTCACCAAATTAGAGAACCTGAGCTCATTATTGAAAGAGGAGAAAAATAATTTTACTTAGGATAGCAATCTGGAGGAAGGAATCTATCCATGGGAACTCAACACATTTTGGAGGATATTTTTGTCTCCATGTTTGCACATTTTTGCCCCCAAGGCAATATATTATTATGTATTTAGTGGAGCAATTTACTGTCAACTTGAATAAACATTTCTAGGAACTAAATTTGTTTAGAGGTTGAAGTTCTTCACAGCACATATTCAGTCCTCAGAAAGAATCAGTATGCCAATCCAAATTAATCTCCATCTTTTTTTTAAAAAAAAGCTGTAATGTTTAGTAGCTTATGTCAATTAATACGCAGAGTGCTTATAATAATTGGCACTTAAAACTGTATTATGAATCAGGTTGTTCACTGTTAATGGATCATAATGAATTTTAATTCTGCACTTTAATATTATCTGCCAAAGCCTACCACTCTCACCTTCCTTTCCATCTCTGCAACCAATTACATAATATTTGACAATGATAAGTAAATAAATGATAATATTTCACACATTGTTTCATTAGATTTAGAAGTGCAATGGTTATAGACCATTTTTAGTGCATTGCAAATGTGGAATTCACAGAAATTATCAAGATAATGATTGCTCATTTTTTCCTAGGTGAATGCTTATTTTAATGATGAATTTTTACACAGGGCCATAGTATAAATATTCTATATATACAGATTATTAAATACATTAAGTATAGTCACTAGATATATGATATTTACCCAGGCATTCTTGTCACTTGTGATACCAAAATTCCAAGAAACTTTATTTGGTTTTGCATCTGCTGTGGTTAAAGCTCCTGAACTTCATTCAGGTGTAAATAAGCAATAGGCAGAAATCTTGAAAGCACTGGTATTGAGGCTAAGTGATCTTTCCTAATAAATGCTATTTCTTATGTGACAGTTCTGGAGCTTGGACAAACAAACCTGCCCATAGGAGCCACTGTTCCTGATCCCTCAGGAAGAACACGTAATAAGATAAGTGCCTAGTAAATAACCACAACAGCCAACTGAGGTTTCGCACCTGTCATTTTCTGCTGGGAAATAACTTAGGTTAGTCTATATCAGGGAAAAAATGACAGAAAGAAAAAGAAAGTGTACTTGCACTTTTTGCAGCATAGATATGCACTGTACTCGTTTAACTGCGCAGAGCAACAAAAATGTTTCTCTTCAAGCCAGTACTAATTAAAGTTTGAATCAATCTCTCTGACATTGCTAGCAATAAACTTTAGAATATATTTCCTTGTTTGGCTTAATAGCAGTGAAAGAATTCATTTCTTAGGCTTTTTTTTTTTTCTGATATACTGAAGTGCTTACATATACTAAAAATTCTTATTGGCATTCACTACTAATCTAGTTATGAAAAGTGCAATCTTCCTATATGACAACATCCAGGAGCTGAACAGAAATCAATTTACCTTTCTGCAGATAATTTGAATGAATTATAAATCAAGAAAAAAAAACAACAAAAAAACAACAAGCCAGGATACTGGAGCAAGAATATATATTACTTTCACAAAACCAGTGCAATGGAAACTTCCTCTTCTCCAAATAATTACTTATATTAATTTCATTTGAAAAAAAAACCCAAATACTGAAAAGTCTTATTACAAAGAAGTAAGGAAAACATGAATTTTATGCATTGAATGTTAACCTCACAAGAAATAAAAGTGTCTACACGGCTCTCCAGAGCTGGTAGAGTTGCCCTCAGTTTCTTCATCAGACAGGATTCTATTTCAATGTTGTTGAATAGCACAGAGCAGAAGCATCAGAGATGCTATTATTTCAGGTAGTCGTGGTTCTCTGCTTCCTTTGAAGGGTGTTACATAAAACATTTAACAGACAATAGAAGTAATACAAAGATAAAAATTCAGATTATTTTTAATATTAGGAATTACTATAGAAGGAATAAGTACTCTTCTCCTTATCAAACTTTTTAAGAGCAGCGTTACCATAGTTCCTAATATACTGCCCTTCAGAAGGTTTGCTAGTTGCAGAGCATCTGTCTTTAACAAACCTTGTCTACTCCCAGACACAAACATCTACTCCTAGGAACAACAAGGAACAACTAAGTCATCTAAGTATGGATTAGATCCTGGAAAGTGTGTTTACGTTGTGTTAACTGTGGGAGGCGTACCTTTATAATGGCAAATTGAGAAAGCCATTTAAAGAATTAGAAGATTGCTGTTATGGCTAGCTTTGTTGAGAACCTGGTGCCAACAAATGGGTAAAACACTGCTTGTAGAGCCACATCAGCATCTCATTTTCCTGTCTATTCAAAGTAATAAATGTGTCAAGATTTTTTGTGCTTTTTTAAGCACCACAAATCTCCTCTTTCCAAAATTATTTTGAAACAAGTCCTATGTAGTGACTGAAAATGGAATTATAGATCCCTAAGTTATTGCAATACATTTGAAAACATTAATTAGTATCTGTCCTTTTCTAGATCTACTGCGAAGGTGAGAACAGTCATAGGAGATCAGCTTAGGGAATATTACAATTAGTAATAGCATGACAGATTAAAAAGTATTGGGGAGAGAAAACATGTCTTCCCTAGATACTTAAAAAAAATTAATGTAAACCTTAATGGAAAAGAAATTCCATCTTGTCCAAGCATGGGGCATTATGAGAAGAATTAGGAAATTAACAAATTGTTCCTAAAATGGAATTGAAATTTAAAAGAATTACCTCATCGAAGTGCACCAGAGATACCTGATACACTGACAAGTATTCAACTGAAAACAACTTAAATTTACTTGTCTTTGATTAAAAACAAAACAAACCAAACATAGCTTTCTCAGACCACATCATGTACATGGAAACACAAATGGACACATGTGAAAATCTGGAGAAAATAATAACAAAAAAAGAAACAAGTCCACTGTTTCTATGCCATGTGTATTCATAAAAGTCTACAGTTCCAAGTGATAGCTCACCTGACCTTTNCGTACTTGGGGAGAGTGGGGTTTTTTTTCGGAGGAGTGATTCCCTGCTTTCCTGGCGCCAATAAGGAATGCTACTTTTAGAAACTTAAAACTTAGTCTCTGGAAGTTTTTTTTCTACTCAGGCCGATTCTTATGGCATCACAAGAGAACAGGGCAATAGCAGCAATGAATGTCCTACTTTGTGATGCTCTGCTAAGGATTGGAGTCTATTTCAGCCTCTTAAGTTCTGTATGTCCTTTCTCCAGAAGTCCCAAATAAGCATATCAAAATAGCAGCCACATTTTTAGAGAAAAAAGGTTGTTTTATGGAAAGGAATGAAATGATACTGTAGAGTGCTGTAAGGATAAAGGATTTTTCTGGCATTTGTCATATAAGCTTGGATGATAAACCTAACTGTAGGATAAAACACTCCTCCTCTTACTGGGTGAAAATTAAGGAAATTCTCAGACTGTGTCGACTCTAGGAGTCTGCAACTGGTGCATGAGGTAAGACACTATGTAATATTTTTTGCCTCCTAGCTGAGGCTACTGGGTCAGTGCTAGTCAATAGTTTAATGCAATCTGTTCAACTTTATCCTGTAAGGGACAGAGAGTCACTCAAGCTCCCAGGCATGCATCTTGCTCAGGAAGAAGTGCCAGAAAGCCTCTCCTTCCTAGCTGATATAATGCTCTGGTTGTTGGGGTTCTCCCCTTTTGCGATACGATGAAGTTTCACCATAGATATCTAAGCAATAGATTCACTTTACGTTGGAATGAAGAAAACACAATGTTTACACAGTCAGTCACTGCTTAAAGATAATATAACATCCGTCTCATTTATCTTCCATTCATTTCCTTCTTCACTGAAAACATACTGTTATATAACATGATGCCACCAGTTACTGGGTAATGTTTTCTTCTATTTATTTTAATGTATTTTTTCATTATATTTTAACTACATGCATTGCAAATCCTCCATTGTTTAGGTAAGCTATTCATTAGTTTGTAGAACTTGTAATGTTAACAGTCTTCCTAATTATTTATTTTTAAGATTTGTTCAGACTGGTGAGAAGTTTGTAAATTTTTGTGATGAGGTATGATTACACTGCAACCCTCCCCAAAACCTCACTCACTTTACAAGTTACATATTATTATGAGTATTATATCAAGACATAGGTAAATCCTTTCATTTCAAGGAAACTTGAATGTTGCTTTGTTCTGTGTCCATCACTATCCCTCCTCCATTCTCCACAGTCTGACTGTCACCATCACCTTATCAGACTTCTTGACAGTATAATTGAAAACGAGTATCAATAAGGAGGATAATGTGTCAGTGAAATCTGTATTTCATCTGAGTCTTTCTTCATAACTTTTCCGTTAAAAGGTCGTACTTGTACAATCAGATTGAACAAGAATGTTCATCTGTTTCAACAACTCTGGCAGATGTTTCTAAGTTTCTTCTCTTGAACACTGAAACTATTTCCTTGTTCAATATAACCTTCGGTGATTTGTTTCCTTTTTAGATCAATAGTAATCATATTTTTAATTTAAAACTTGTCTTCTCTTGATCAGATGGCATGCAAATAATAACATTAGTTTCAGGTTTTGATCAACAAAAATGTATGTAGAAAACCTTACTCACTGTAAGTGTTCTACAGATCATACAGTGTGTGACACTTGAAGTAATTTAAGTCTTGTTTTATTTTGCAAAAACAATGGATCAGTCTAGGAAAATTTTATTGGCATTTCTTTTGTTTTAATTTTGTATTTAATTTATAACTTTAGCAATAACAATTTTCAGTATCACAGTGACCAAAAGCAGCCTCCTGTGTGATTTATTTTTTTAATTTCAGGATTAGGGTGAAAATTGAATATTCCTTTCCCCGTCTTTTCTTCCAGAATGTTTTAGAGTTGCCGAGGGAAAAGTCACTGAGGAAATCTAATTTGGAGCATACCTGGCCAGAATTGAAGCAGCAGATCTTGGAATATGGGGAAGTTTCATGAGGTTTCCTGAAGCAGGGAGAGACCAGGGGAGCAGAGAGACCTGCCCATAGCTGGCATCTCTTGTGGGTGACACTGGGGGCATTACCAGGGCAATGGTGACCATACCCACACCCTTAAAAAGAAGCATCAGGGAGCACAAAGAGCTATAATTCACTATAATGCAATTGGTTTTGTTTGTCACGTCAAGAAATGGCCACCTAGCACAATAAATGCAAATGTTGAGAAATTACTACCTTATAGGAAGGTTTAAGATAGAAAATGCATTCAAAAGAAATATAACATTTTGGGTAAGAAAATCTGAACACAGTTTTGCATTATTTTTAGGCAGCTTGCTGTTCAGATGAGGCCAAAATATTAGTCTAAGAGTCCACCTGTTAGTTCCTGATTTTTATTCTCTTTTTTTTTTCTCCTTCTCTTTCAGTTACACAGATTCCCAGTGAAAATGAACTTTGACTACTACCAGCTAGCTAGGTATTATTAACAGGCATTTTGTCATCTGTTATATATGCTATGGTATCCACCAGTTTTCTTCAAGATAGTATTCTTACAAGATAAAAAAATCCCAAATACTGTCACTGTTTCATTTTCCTCCCAAATTATACAAAACCTTTCTCTTTGTAACGCTCTTTCTTATGACTCTTTACTAGCATAAGATGAGTATATTTTACTGATACTGTAGCTTTGCAGTGAAAAGCACAGTCAATACCTTACAAAGTCTGTATACTGCACATTTACTGTTTTTGCCAACCTTTAAAAGAAGCATTGTCATCTGCGGAAAAAAATACAAGGCCAGTAGCAGCAAGTATGTAAGAGATGGATATGAGACATATGAAGATGGTGGAAATGATTTTCTTTTCAGTGTTTCCTACATCATTTTAAAAATGGAGAATTGAAGGAATCTGTCATATTGCATGAAACAGCCATCAGAGGGTATATAGAGAAAGATTATGTTGATAATAGGAAAATAGGCTGCCCAGAGAGGTGGTGGAGACCCCATCCCTGGAGTCATTCAAGGTCAAGCTTGATGGCGTTCTGGGCAACCTGACCTAGGTAGAGATGTCCCTACTTGTGTAGGGAGGTTGGACCAGATGACCTCTAGATGTCCTTTCCAGTCTAAAACATTCTATGGTTCTATGATTCTATGATTCTAAAACAGTGACCAACAGTTGAGATTTATAGTAACTGCATGATTGTTAACAATGAGATGCATAGATGCTGGCTTTTCTACCTCTGTGACAACACATATAACTATAAGTTTTCCATCTAATTGTAGGCATCCAGCTCATTGTGAGATTACCACTTGTACTTGGAATGGAAAGAGCTTAGCAATAGAGGAGAGAAAGGAAGGCACAAGGAAAGGTAAGGTTAGATATTAAGGAAGTTTTCTTCACTGAAAGGGTTATCAAGCACTGGAAGAGGCTGCCCAGGGAAGTGTCCATCCCTGGAGGTAGTTAAAAGCTATGTAGATGTAGTGTTTAGGGACATGATTTAGTAGTGACCTGGCAGTGCTGGGTTAGTGTTAGGACTTGGTAATCATGAAGGTCTCTTCCAACCAAAAATGATTCTATGATTCTATGATTCTATGACAAGGTGTCATGTCCTGGGCAACGAGGATGATGATTCAAGTTCGCTACTTCCCAGGTCAGGATTAAGGTGAAATGACACTAGAGATCCTACAATTCACAAAGCACAACTTTATTTTCTAAAAGAACAACAACTGATAAGAAAACAACTTTAGGTGCTCACAATGGTATTGTTGCAGTAAGGAAATATTTTAGGTGCTCACAACCCTACTGGAAAAGACCATGTCAACAAACCTTGCAATATAATGATTCAAGTCTTGATAACCATTTAGGTTAAGAGAAAGGAAATAGAGAAAAAGAAAGAGAGAAAGCAAGAAAGCAAATAAAGTTTTCACCAGTCCTGGGTCCAGTGTTGGTCCAGCCAGACTAATGTCCAATGCCTGGGGGCGTCACTTGAGGCTCTGGTTCATGCCCTTATTTAGGCAGCCTTGCTCCTCCTCCAGGTGGGCATTTGGACCTTATATTAATAAGATGTTGTGCCCAGTCTGTGCTTCCAGAATCTTCCTAGAAATGGGTCGGTGGACTATCATATGCAATCTGTGTTCTGGAATCTTCCTTTGTGGTGCATACATTGTGGAAACAATTGTCTCTCCTCCACTGGCTCCTCACATGGTTGCTCAAGACAAGGACACCCAGCACCAGAGAAATACCACCTCCCACCTATGACCACATCTTCCTGCTCCGGCAACCCCAGCATCACCACAGAAGTGGTCTCCTATACTCAGCCCCAATCAAACTTCTTTAGTGAATGTTTGAGTCATCAAATCTAATTCCATTGGGCCATCGCACAAGGGTCTAATTTTGCACTGGTAAGCACTATTAACAGTCACTGGGAATGAAACTCATTATCAAATCCCAATACAGAAAACATGTAGAAGGCCTCTGGTATAAAGAAAACCTGTATGGAATTACTGAATTACTGTCTAGTTACTGAATTAGGTAATAAATACTCTATAGTACTGCCTATTTTAAGACATTAAGATTTTTATTTTTAAAGGAATAAAATCAAAAACTAGAGAGCCTATTACAAAGTGAGCTGGATAATTACCATCTTATAATGCTTGAGTTATGTCCCTGATATGTCCACAAAACAAAATATTGAAAGGCAAACATGAGGCCATCTACCACTTGTAAATTTATTTGGTGACATTATAAATGTTTCAGAGTGGCTGTGAAGAAAATAATCATCCCTTCTCTCTGCAAAGGAATACGAACTAAGGAAGCTTCTGTCTGCATTGACACATGGTGTATTGATACTTCAGTACCACAAAAAATCCATCTGTCCTCTGTCCTTGAAGTGTGAAAGAATCTAACAATTATAATATGATAAAAGAAATAGGTAAGGATGTCTAACTTCACATCATGTTGGTCTCCCAATTAATTGAGCCAGAAAAGCAATTCCTCAACCAGGATAGTTGTCTCACTTCTATCTCAGTTGTGGTAAGTAAAGAGGAAGAAGGGCTGAAAATGTAAATTAAGGAGAAACCAAAACATCTATGAACCTACATTAAATGAGGAAAGGTAAGAGACTGTGGATAAAGTGTTGGAGCTCAGAGGCAGTGAAGAAATTTGTTAGTATATACTGGGTTTTAATTGCCTAGAAGAGATCCTTTTCTCGGTCATGATGCTGGTGTTCTACAGCATAGCAGAAATTTGATGTGGTAGAGGAACCAAAGGATAAACTGATCTCCATGCTACAGAGATATCTGCTCCTACATTCCATCTTTAAAACAGGCAAATATAAACAGTTTAAAAAGGAGGTCTTTCTGACAGATAAACTGGAGTTCTAATGGCTTTTTTGCATATATGAGGAGTTCTGGTGATGGAATGAAAAAAGTCTTGATTGATCAAAACATTTAAAAAGTTACTGCAGGGAACAGTTTTATTTGAACTCGGAGTAAACTTGAGCTGATCGGTTTCTTTCCACTCCTCACTACTCCAATTTTTATATATTCATATCAATGGTAATAATTCTGAAGTTATTATTCTTATCTGAATAAAAATAATAAACTCTGATTAACAAAATTAAACTCAACACTCAGAAGTGCTTAATGAGTGAGTTGTTCTTAGAGATTCTATTACCAAGTAAGAAAGATTTTTTTGAACTAAACGTTGACTACCTTAGTCATTCCTAACAGTTTGGGTTTTTTCTAACTTGATAAACTATAGACTAGTCCCACAAAGAAACAGATCCAGCCATCAGTGTGGTTAGGCTAGAAAATCTTGTCATTGCAGAGTGAGTTCTCTTGTGCAAGTTGTGGTCCTATGTTGTGTGTCTTGTGTTATGTAGAAATTCAGAACTGATAAGCAAAGGCTCTTTTTGAAGATTTAAACAACCTAATCATTAGGATTCGTATATAAAACACTTGACTAGGGAATGTAAATATTCCTAATTCATCCAATGAGCCAAAGCCTTCTATGGAAAACTTACCCTCACTCACCTGATAATATCCTGAATTATAACGTGTTTCTTATAATGGATTTTTAACTCTTCAAAAGAGCTATGTCATAGTAAAATGGACTGATGCAGTCTGGGTTTTGCAGTAACTTAGAGTGATAAAGATCTTTTGCCCCAACTTTATTAGTTCGGATATTTGGGTCAGAAAGCTTTTGTGATAGTGCTGAAAAAAACAGGAATACTGTCCCATCAAAAAGAACCAAATATGTTCAGCCTGTAAAGCCACAATCCTAGCTCTGCCAAAGGGTCTTTAATTTTCAGTCTCCTCAATGAGCTTTTAAACAGGACACCCAGCACAGTATACTAAAAATAAAAGTGAGCAGTTCTTGTTAATTGTTTCTCACCTGAAAGATGTTAAGCATTCTTAGTTATTTTAGGCATCTCTGCTGTTTCTATTTCACTCCAGCAATTACAAGCAAGTAGACAACTTGTACTCAGATTAAGTGTAATATTAAACCTGTTTCAGCTTCATAAACCAAGTTTTCCTTCTATGTTTTTTCTTTCTTTTTATCAATATGCAACATCTGTCCCCTTGAACTTCACAACTGCATTGCTTCTTCATCACACTAAACATAATTTTCCATGCCTCTGAAAATATGATAGTAGCAGTTTTTTAGCAATAATTATAGAAGTATCAAGACCTGCAAACCTTAAGCAATCCTATCAGTTATCAGTGTTTTTATAGAGTTCCTGCATCTTAGATTTCTTTATGTGATCAGAAAAGGTTTTCCTCCCTGTGGAGAAAAGGTTCAGTTAATAGGAATCAAAATTCAGGGGTGGAATTGAAGAAGTAGAAAAACAATACTAAAAAAGTGCCTTAAGCTAGCTTTTCTTTAGTCATTTATATGAATGATACTGTTGGAGAAGCTGAATCATAGAAGCTATAATACTATTATATATAAGAGCTATGAACCAACCACTTAGTCCTTAAAGTATTTGTGAAGGTCTCCAAAGACCAAAGTATTGGAGAACCTGTCTCACAATATTTGATCTTTGCTATTTTATATGTCCATATCTCATATGACTATCCTGAAATGATGACTCATATTTTGGAATCCCTATGTTTTATGAATTTATTTTGTTTTTGAAAAGGCAAATAAAAAATATTGTCAGTGTTATCAGTATGAACTGATACAAAGAAGGTAATGATAGTGACCCTTCAGTGGTAGCAAATACCTGTTTTAGAAAGCAGTGATAGTCATTTGCTGACTAGGATGGCCTATAATACAGTTTTTTGCACTTTAGAACAGCAGATGTTAATATTATGACAAGAAATTGAATTTGGTATTCATACTTTGTACAGGATCATACAAAAAAAAAAAACTTGAAAAAATCAATAATGCATTGCCCATAGGCACTGATGAATACATTACATCTGCTAGAGATAGGTAGAGGGAAAAAAAAAAAAAAAGATGTTACAGGGCAACATCAGTGCTTATTATTTTACCTGATTAAATTTCTGGGGCTGAGAACATGACTAGGTGCAAGACTGAGATACCTGAAAACCTGTGGGGAAAAAAGAAGAGAATGGAGAAGTCAGCTAAAATACATTTTCAAAGTTAAGGTAATAAGGCTTTGAAATTTCACATAGAAAAAAGGAAAACAAAAAAAGGTCTAAGATATTTTCCTTCTACTCAGCTAAATATGTAAATAACTTCAATAACTTCAGGAAGTAAATATACTACTTATCACTGAAAACTTAACATGAACATACTGCAACATTTAAACAAATTTAAGATACTAATACAATTTGGAGTCAGTTTATTGAGTATTTCTTTGCCCATTCTAGTTTGTTAAATATAGGAAAATAATGTTAATATTTAGTATTGAAATAAGTATGAGGAGAATATGTTTTTAGTGTGAATTTTGAAGCTCATTTTTAAAGCTCATATATATACTAAGGTATAGCCATATAGGTTAGGTATAATCATAACGAGGTAAAATATAAGGTATAAGGTTCATGTATAATCATAAGAAATTATTTTATATTTTCATGAAAAAATAGTCACAGAATTTATTTTTTCTGTTTCTATCATTATTTTAAAGTAATGTTTTGGAATCAAGTAAGAAAAAAAGTGTTTTGTTGGCTAGAACAGGACTTTGATAACAGCTAAAGATGTGTATTGCAAACAAAACAAAAGTGATATTCAGCAGTTACTTAAACTACTTTTGAACATGAAAGATACTTTGATTTTTCCCATGAAAATTCCAATTTGGAGTATTTTACATAGGCATCTCCTGTTCTATGCAGCTATAAATATAACTCCTATAATTGGACCTAAGAACCAGGCAGAGTATTGTGTCAGTACTCTGAAGGTCCAAATTTCTTAGGTACATGTAGACTACACATTATGCATGTGGATAACTTTGGCTTTTGCCCAGGACCTAATGATTGCATTTATTCAAAGTCACAACTGGAGTCATACGGTCATTATATTATTGTTACATATTATTTACTAATTTATTTATTAAGCCATTTAAGGTAATAGTTCTGGCTTGTACACCATCTAATGAAAGAATTTAAAACTACACTACTTACTGCCTAGGAAAAAGTTTGCCATGCTTGAACAAAGCTGCCCCAGGGGATCTTTCTATACTCTCTTGAAGCTGCAATGTTTAACAATACTACAATGTATTGTTCTCATCGTAAAGAAACTACTAAGACCTAGCTAAATATCTTCATATGGACAGATACTACTAAAAGCAGTGTGCCTCACTGGATCTGTATGTGTTGAATGGCAAAAGCTTCAAAACTGAAATCCTTCAAAGATCTTAAGTAGTATTCCATTCCTAGAACACAGAATTAAAATGTGTGTGAAAATCTAATGTTATTTTTTTGGGTTTGTTACCTATCAGTTAGTGTCTCTAATTGGATACAGGCTTTAGGTTACTCAGAAGCATTCTGTCTTAATGTGCTGATTGTAGTCAAAATTAGGCCCCTTTGACTTGATGCCACCCTAGATCCTAAGAGGAGATGCTATCAAAATGTTTAATTAATCCAAAAGCTATGGGTCAACCCCAAAGACATGTGAATAACACCAAGAAAAGGGGAAAAAAAACCCCACCAAAACCACTGATCCAGAACGGATCAAGCAAAACAGTATAGGTTCCTCAAATGTATTAAATTAAACAACCATCATCAGGCATCAACTTGCCTGATCAGCTGATCATCATGCAGTTAATATGAGTCTGTCCTTTCAAAATCCTACATACAGTAATTACATAGCATTGAAATACTGTTGGAAATTTCAGAGCTTTGAATGTTTTCTAGGATGCAGTGACATCCTTGGCAATTGATGGAGCAGCAAGAAATTTAAATCTTAATTCTTAAGACTCAACTTTGAAATTTTAAAATCTTTTAAGACTTAAGGAAACTTCAACAAGTGGCTATCCTATTAAGCTAAGTTTTGAACAAGTTTCAGATACAGAAGCGCAAAAAAGTGAGTCTCATTGCATCTGCATGTGGGAGCCTTAGGGCCAGAGAAATTCAATGTCAAAGGAACATCCCTTCAAGTAGTTATCTTACTTAAGCATTTTTTGGTAATAAAAAGCTGCATTATTGCAGATATAGTAAATGGTTGTATTTGGTTTTGTTCTAAGGTCACTTAAAGTTGCTCAAATTAAGAGGGGTTTTTTTTGTTTGAGTTTTTTGTTGTTGTTTTGATTAGGTTTGGGATTTTTTCCCTGAAGTTTCTTGCCTGCCATTATTGAATTTGATTCTTTTTCCCTTAATTTTTTTTTCTACATTAGCCTTAAAGTCTTAAAGTATAATACTATTTATAAAAAGATTTTTTAAATTAAAAAGGTAATTAGCATAATAAAATTTAGCATTGCCTAAGCATCTTTCCAAGTTGTCCTTGACACCAGGAAAAATTGTGTTCAATTAAGTCACAGAGCATTGAACACATGACTTGGGCTTAGAGATATTGGAATCATTTGAATAATTGGAATAATCTCCACAGGGAAGTGGTGGAGTCCACAACATTGGACACTTTTAAGATTTGGCTGGACAGGAGGCTGGGCCATCTTAATCTAGATCGTGTTTTTCCCAAGCAAGGCTGGACCAGATCATCCTTGAAGTCCGTTCCAACCTGGTGTTCCATTACACTATTAGTCTATGAGTTTAGGCACCCTGAACAGAAAAAAAACTACAAGCCTGTAATTATATCTGAGCATCACAGATATAGAGACTATGGCTGTAGCAAATCCACTCCAGAAACACCAGAGTTTTGTAGGTATAAAGCTATTTTTTGCCATTTGGTTTGGAGCTGAAGGATCATTCCCTTGGAGCAGATAACATTGTCCAAGTAGATGTAAACAATTAGCAGTAATGATCAAGCAGTACACAGTAGATTCCAGTTGTCCAAATCCAAAGACTGTATTCTATCACATCTCTCCGTACATATGTTGTGGTTTAAGGTT
>VYZX01000748.1:0-13881 GCA_013401335.1 Brachypteracias leptosomus
CTTGGATGTTGGGATCATTTGCAAATGACATCGAAACAAGTTGGGTAGTTGACAATCCAGAAGGGAGAGCCACCCTCCAGGAAGACCTGGACAGGCTGGAGGAGTGGGCTAGCAGGAACCTTATGAAGNGGACAGGCTGGAGGAGTGGGCTAGCAGGAACCTTATGAAGTTCAAAGGAGACAAGTGTAAGTTCTTGCACCTGGGAATACATAACCCAGGAATGCAGTTCAGACTGGGATCCACCTGGCTAGAGAGCAGCCCTATGGAAAGGGACCTGGGGGTCTTGGTGGATAACAAGCTTAACATGAGTGAACAGTGTGCTGCAGTGGCAAAGAAAGCCAACAGGATGCTGGGTTGCATTAACAAGGACATCACCAGCAGAGGTAAAGAAGTCATCATCCCACTCTCCTCAGTGGTAGTCAGATCACAGCTGGAGTACTGTGTTCCGTTTTGGTCCCCCCTATACAAAAAAGACACGAACAGGCTGGAAAGGGTCCAGAGAAGGGCTACAAGGATGATCAGGGGACTGGAAGATCTGCCATATGAAGAAAGGCTGAGAAAACTGGGTTTGTTCAGTCTTGAGAAGAGATGGCTTAGGGGAGACCAGTACATAAAGGGTGGCTATCAAGAAGATGGGGACTCCCTTTTTACAAGGAGTCAAATGGAAAAAACAAGGGGTAATGGGTACAAATTACTCCTGGGGAGATTCTGGGGAAACTCCAGAAGAAATTTTTTCACTATGAGAACAATCAGACATTGGAAAAATCTCCCAAGGGAAGTGGTGTATTCCCCCATATTGGTCAGTTTTAAGATTCAGCTTGACAGGGTGATGGGCCATCTCATTCAAACTATATTTTTACCTTGAAAGGTTGGACTAGATGATCCTTTAGGTCTCTTCCAACCTGGTATTATATGATTCTATGATTTTTTAATGAATATGAGATCAACTATTGCTATAGCAAGCATCTCTGCCAACTGATCTATATCATGGAAATCAAAACAGTACATGATTAGGTACTTTCAGACTCTCTCTTAATCTGACACAAGAAACGGGAGCTAAGAGTGTAATCTAATTTAAGACATTGTTCATTAGTCATGGGTGCTTCTAAAATGTTTTCTGAAAGTCTCCTCTGGATTTTTCAGGAAAGCAGAATTTTATTTTCTTTGGCAGGATCTCAGGCTGAAGAACCACATGAGTCAATTATGTTTCAACACTTGCAAGTTAAATTTATATGTAGATACCCAGACTATTACTGATATGTCTTTTCAAATCTTTACTTTCATATAAAAAACAAAAATAAAACATCAAGGAATAGGAAAAAACAGTGTGGTTCATTTACTGAACATTACCTACTCAGTTGACAAAAAATGTAAGTTTTGTTTTTTGTAACTATTTCTCTGAAGGTCAATTGAAAGAACTGGAGAATTTAAGTTTCAGCTTAAGGTTCAAACTTAGTCTGGATTTTTTTATCAAATACTGGTATATATATGTCCATTCGCATCTTATCAAATATTTTCAAATTTCAATCTGGTACAAGTTAGGTTTCCACAGTGAAAAGACAGAGAAGTGGAGGGAAGGGGAGAGGAGGAGATTGTTTTAAATAACACTTTGCTCTTCGGGCACCACTGAGAGAGAAAATGTTCTGCAAGTCCCAACAACATTAGGCCAGTTTTCCATCCTCACCTATCAATTGAACAAAATGCAAGATGGGAAAGAAGGCTCATCACAGCTGAAGTTACAAAAGATTTGACTGCTAGTATCAGTCACTCCCAGGAAAAAAATTGCAAGAACTTTCCAAAACATCTAACAGACTGTCAGGCATACAATCTGACACACTGCACATAACTTGATGCTTATTTAGTCTTTTTTTTTTTTAAGCAATAACAACTTTGAACCATCATATCCTCTTATCTTGAACAATTTCTAAAAAAACAACCCAATGTGTCTTCTAGAATACTATTGTTTCTTAATATAGACTTGACAATTCCAGTGACAATACTGTACTAAACCATTTGTAGGTCATAAGTCTGCATGTTCACTGCTTCATAACTGGTATTTCAGCTCACAGAAGCATTAATGTTTGACTCACAATGCAGTAAATTTTATATGGTCTTAACAGAGCAACAATACATCTCCATGAATTTTTGTCAGTCCCATTATATCACAAGACAAAGGACTTTGATAGAGAAAGAAGTGGCAGAGTGCCTGCATGATAGCTCAAGAAATACTGAGATACAAATTGCTCAAAAACCCTATCCAGGTATCATATATCAGCTTTGAAATCAGATTCATTACAATCATTTCCATGGGGCAGGGTCAGCTTCGATACAGAAACTTCTCAGAAAGTACCGCGTGGTCATCTCTTTCATGCATTCTCTCCATGGAAAGAGCAGGTGGGAGAGGAGCAGACTGCACAGAGTGCTGGACTGATCTATACAGCAGATGAACATACCCCACAGGGTTTGTGAAATGTTTCTGCAAAAATACCAGTAGGGTCACTCCAGAGCCAACCCTGAGGGAACTCCAATCAAGCAGCTGTGCATACAAGCAGCTATTTTGATCTTGTGAGTACTCTGGGTTGCTTTGCTCAGCAAAAGCCATATCACCTGTGGTGGTTTAGACCCAGCCAGGACCTGAGCACCATGTGGTAGCTTCCCACTGCTCCCCAACCCCTGGGCGGGAAGGAGAGAAGGAGGAAAATACAAACCCCCACAGGTTGAGATAAGAAGAATTTAATACAGCTATGCAAAAGGAACAGTCAGAAGAACAACAGTAACAGTGAGGAGACAATATACAAAACAAGTGATATAAAGCGTACAGACCCCCCCAAACTGAAAGCATCAACCCCCAGCTCAGACCATGTGCTCCTGGCTTTAAGGGCATGAGGTCAGCATGGTATCGAATAGCCGACTGGCTGGTTTGGGTGTCTATCCTGGCTGTGGCTCCCTCCCAACTCCTGGTGAAAATGAACTCTACCCTAGTCAATCCAGGACATCATCGTTTTCAGAATTTATATACATTTTAGGACATATATGCTACTACCAGAAAAAGAAAGAAAGTAGCAAAACGAGAGAAAAAGATACAACAGAAATAAAAAAGACAACCCTTAGTTCCTTTCTAGTCAAAGCATATTTGCAATCACCAATTTTTATTTAGAAGAGAAGAATTTCTATAGATCATAGCTCTGCCAATGATACAACTACTCATAATATCAGTTTTGTTCAGCTCCACACGAGGCTTTTTTGCCTTCAATGATCTTAATCCTACAATCATCATTTTTACATATTGAAAGTTACCTCAACATGGCCTACTCTGTGAAAAGCACACAAGTTTGGCAAAGACAAGATATAAAATCTACATATTGTTCTTTTAGATCAGAGAATCACAGAACAGTAGGGGTTAAAGGATCAACACCTCTGCCAAAGAAGGTTTGCCTAGGGCAGGTTCCACAGGAACATGTCCAGTGGGTTTTGAAAGTCTCCAGAGAAGTAGATACCACAATCTCTTTGGGCAGCCTGTTTCAGTGCTCTGTCAACCTTGCAGTAAAGAAGTTTCCCCTCATGTTGAGGTGGAACTTCCTGTGTTCAAGTTTATACCCACTGCCCTTCATCCTGTCACTGGGTGCCACTGAAAAGAGGCTGGTCCCAATTTCCTGATACCCACCCTTTAGATACTCCAAGTGTATGGCCTTCATTACTTTATGTATACGGGGGAGGGAAACAATCACAAAGAGATCTTTTAAGTATAAATGATACTGACCCTCCTGCATTTGAACATCTAGTGTAGCCCCTTCTATTCCCAGCACCACCCCTCAGCACAGTGCCTGCCTGAACTTTTGCCAAATCAATCAACAGAGCTGTCAACAAGTCAGTTGCTGTGACAGAGCTTGCTAAACTGATCAGTGTACATAATGCAGGACAAACATGGCATTCCTAGCACTGCAATGAAGACCACCGTCATAGTAGTATCACAGCATTGTCTTCTGCGATTACAGGTATGAAGGAAAATTTAATGTTTCCTTGGATTTTGTTTTTCATTTGTTTGAAGTTTAACAGATTGTATGCTTTTTAAACATTATTAGTTATTTTATTCTCATTTGTGTTTTTAATTGCTAAATTTTGTAATAGGTCCTTACATTATTTTCCACTTATTTGTAGAATACTACTTTGTATACAAGTATTCACACTTACAAACACTCAGCTGTGCCAAAAGAAACACCAAGGCCTCATTAATATCACCATCAATGATAAAAAGCACAAATTTGGATAACAAAACTGACAGCTTATATATGCAGTTCCATTTTCTGAAAACCTGCTTTTTGTCTTTTTCTCACAATGGTTTACAACTCTGAAGTAATGAGGCTGTTAAAGTATTCTGAAGCTTTTTGGATTCCCACAAATACAAGCCTGGCTGTTTCCAGAAAGACTAGTTTACATGCATGAAAAACAGTTACAAGTGATTCTACTGATGTATTAACAATTCATTATCACTGTAAAAGAAATTGTCAGATTTTATACTAAAAAAAGGCTTAAATAAAAAGCAGTGTTAGACTTTCTGCATTCAGATATACTAGAGCACAGTAAAACAGCTTGGTGAGAGCTTTGGTAGCAAAAAAATGAACAAACAAAACACCAAAAGTGTCTCACATTTCAGTGGAATCAAGATTTCTCTCTCACTCTTCACTAGCTGTAGTAAAGAAGACGACTGCTGGAGTACATTACTACACCCTGGATAATCCAACAAGCAAACCAAGCACTGAGATCTTCTTTGAACACCTTCTGTAAGACAACACTCATGGCGGAATAGAACATCAGCTGTGCCCTAGGGAGACAAACTGAGCAGAACACTACACTCTGTATTATTCTGAAATTCTTGTCTCTTTGATCAACCTAATGAATTTTCCAGAGCTGTTCCCTCCCCTCTTTTCTCCACATTTGCAGGAACTTGACAGGACATCTCTTAACTTCCAGAGCAGTTTCTCCAGAGGCAATATAAGGAAAAGCAGCTGGCAAGCCTGGGAATCCAGGGGCTTTTGCTGTACCTCTGAGTGCTGGAAGCCTTCAAGGCAGGAGAAGCTCCAGGTCTGCGCTGGAAGGGGGAATTGCTGCCCACAAGGCAACAGAAGCAGCCTTTAAATGTGTCTCAGTCCATAGTACCACAAGCCATGAGCGAGTCAATACGGTACTTTTCATCTTGGGAAGGTTTTGCTCATAACTAGTTCTTTGAGAGATGCTGTCATTCAGATAGGCATCGATTCAGCAAAACCCTTGACTTTTGGTGCTCACAGGGTCAGATCTGATGACCACTGGCTTGTCTTGGTGTCCAAAACCTAAGAAATGGCATCTCCCACTGGAAAATCCTGTTTTGAGAAGTGTGTGATACTTTTTCTTCATGCAGGGAATGTTCCTCCCTCCCCTCAGACCATCACCCCATGTCCCAAGCAATACAACTCAAAACAAAACTCTGACTGCACCTTGTTGAAATGTTGAGACAGAATTTAAATGGGAAAATGAAAATGACGTTTTTTGGCAGCCAACCTGCTCACATTGAATGACTTGGGATGGCACAGGAGACATGTGCTGCAGCAGGAGGTGACTACATGCCAGGCCAGTAAGTATGCCAGGGCCAGCATCTTGAATTCTGGGTTCAGTTTTGGGCCCCTCATGCCAAGAAGGACATTGAGGGGCTGGAGCATGTCCAGAGAAGGATGGGGACAGGGAAGGGTCTAGAGCACAAGTCTTGTGAGGAGCGGTTGAGGGACCTGGGGTTGTTGAGCCTGGTGAAAAGGCTCAGGGGAGACCTTCTTGCTTTTCACAATTCCCTTGGAGGTTGGAGCCAGGGTGGAGGCTGGCCTCTTCTTTGAAGTAACAAGTGATAGGACAAGAGGAAATGGCCTCAAGTTGCACCAGAGGAAGTTTAGGTTGGATATTAGGAACAATTTCATCACAGAAAGGGTTGTCAAGGGCTGCCCCAGGCTGCCCAGGGCAGTGGTGGAGTCCTTATCCCTGGAGGGGTTTCAAAGCCATGGAGATGTGGTGCTGAGGGATATGGTTTAGTGGTGCCCTGGCAGTGCTGGGTTAACTTGATGGACTTGATGATCTTGATGGTCTCAGACAACCAAAATGATTCTGTGATTTCCTTCAAAAGTCTCAATTTGTTCTCTCCCTTTCTTCCTGGCTACAATCTTTTTATGGTTCTTACAATTTAAGGTTAATATACTTCCACTATTTAAAGCAGCATCAAGAATAGTCAAAATACAGCTATTACAAGGCACATATGTACTCTTTAACATTCACAGGCAATTAAAACCCAGCTCACAAAAAATGCTGGTGTGTTTTAAAATTTAATTTAATGCTATTTTAAGGTAGCATTGCGACAAAAAAGTCTAAGCAGTAGCTGCCATGCATACAAATTTCTCTGATAGACAAAGGAATAATTTTGCCCTCACTCTAGGAAACCTTAATGGTTTTGCTCTGAATGCAGCTGAATCCAACAATACAGAAATTAGAAACACATAAAATAAAAGTAAATTCAGCTACTATATCGTGTCATCAAATATAAAAAAAATATTCTGATCAGCTAAACAACATAAGTGATTTTATCCTAGCTTTTATTAGCTTGCAATATTTTCCATGGCAGTCATTACGGGGCTCTATCTAGCACATGTGCACACAGTCCCACAGATGTCAAACACGGTCAACTTTGCATCATCTTCCCAGAAAAGATGACAAGACAGTCCTGGAATACTCTTATAGGTGGATACTGAGATCAACATAAGCTTTCAACATTTTTGACTTTTGAGGTATCAGGCAGATACTCAGTGGCTTCATTCATTCTACAAGTGGAATGCCATCTCCTTAGTGTAAAAATACTAACAAGCCACCCATGGTGAATATTCATACTCTGATCTTCAGACATTATTTTAACTCAGTGTTTGATTTTGTTAAAAGAAAACATTTCACGCAGATTAAGCTTTCTCTCTTTTCTCTTCATACATTTATCTACTTCCCTCATTGTTCTGATCGTGAAATTGCTTTTCACTTCATAAAAGATGCTGGAGTATTCTGTTCCAGATTTGTTGCTAACACATCCAGATCCAAGCTTGTACCGCAGAGTGTCAGCAAAAGAATGCATGTAAGTCTTAGTCTTACAGGACTTTTGCTCTCTCAGCTACACAGATTGCATTCAAATTATTGAATTAATTTCTGAGTGTCCATCGCTAGATGGGGGTTGACAGATACGCAGTAAATACAAACTCATTGAGAAAACAGGTTCTTGCTTTGCTTGGCTGACACAGGAACACAAGATACGGATGCGACAACATGGCTTCCTGGAAAAATACACTCAGCAACATGCACTTGAACAATGTAAAACTCACATTTGGAAACAGATGCAATCAGCATTTTTTTTCTGTCAGTAATATCTGATTAAAGTAAAGTGCCTGAATATGCAAAACATGGCAGGGTGGAGAAGAAGACACTGAGACTAGACTTCTTGATATTTTTTATCTACTATCTCACCAAAACAGATTGCTTAGTCTGTTGTTTAGGACTGAGTAATGCAGTTCAAAACAAAAAGGAACCTTTGTGCTTCACAACAGTACAAAATATTGACAGTTAAGGGTGTGCCTGTTGTCCCCAAAAGACTTAGCCTATGCACACAGAACATGCTCCTGCAATCTCCAATACATTTATATACTGAACAAAACTAACACAAAGAAAGAAAACATTTCAGAATTGACAGGAACTAGCTGAAGTAATTAGATTTTTCAAATTACATTTTCATTTTGCAAATGATGTTACCTAACTACAAAAATCCCCCTTCCTATTTTGTTCAACAGTTTAGTTATGTAATTAATTTCAAAATCTCCATTTGCAGTGTTAAAAAAAAAGACAAATAACTTTTAAATGTCAGTGAAACTGAATGTTACTTGCATTTCAGCAGATCATCATTGATGATTATCCTGACTGCAGTTACTTGTTTATGCACATCACCTGTCTTACATGAGAAAGACTGTAATACCTCACTTCTAGCTTTTCCTTTAATTTAAAATGGGAAAGTTCATAACTAATGTATTAAATGGGAAATGGTGGAATAATCTTTCAGGAATACATACAATCTAAAAATAAAAGGAAAAGGTTTGCAAAATATTTTGCATTATTGTCCAAAAGATAGATGTCTCAAATTATATGACATATCCCCTTTAGTCAGTATTCTGATCATTAATTTGTAGTTCCTGATTCAGATGAATTTCAGATCATACAATTCAGAAGAAAAATTATGTGCAACAACAAGAAAGTCTTCCATGCACTTTTAATTACACTTTGGTTGTTTATATTTCAGTCACAAACAGAACTCCGTACTACTGTATAAGACTAAACAAAAAACCTTTCAGTTACCATGAAACACAGTTTCTTTATAAGTTTTGACGCCCTCAAAAGCTTTCAGACCACCAGCCATTGAAATATAAACTCTATTATAAAAGTCAATAGTGTAGCATCCTCTTCGCTTCAGATTTTAGCAGCTGCTATTGAGCACCAAATATGCCCCAAGATTATAAAAATCTCTGCTCTAATATTTGCACATTCTCTTTAGTGTCCTTTTCAGCAGAGACAGCTTTCTGGAAGAAATTAGTTGACCAGCCTCACCCTCAAATTTTCTTTCAAACAGTCTCATCATCACCTCCAGGCTTTTCACTTCAGGGAACAAAAAAAGGAAAATCTATGCATGACATTGCTTCTCAGTAGTAGCACAAAGTATCTTTGAGTTTTATGCTTAGAATCATAGTCATTTCTTCAAGTTGCCTGGATAAAGAGCAGATTTTTTTTAATATTTTGTTGCACAATGCAGTAACAGCATTATATCAAATAGACTCTAAAGTGATAGTAACATGATGGCTGTCTCTCTAAAAGGGAAGGGACTTAGCAAGGTGACTTAAAAATATATTCTCCCCCAAACTGCATTACTATTAAAGACAAGGTCTTTTTACCATGCATAGAGGAATGCAGATTACAACCCTGTGATTGTAGTAAATTGTATTTGAAAGATCTTCTACTAAGATCAGGATTAAATACAAAACCAAATGATTAATTGCTTGTACAAACTGTAATTTTAACATGACAAAAGAAAACCTCCAAAGTGTAATTTAAAAAAAAAAAAGAACAAAAATTTCCATATTGCTAGTTAAACAAAATATGCCCAGAGCCCATATTTTCAGATTCTAAACAGAAGCACTGTATTTGAGAAAAGAAACACAAGGCAATGACAATGTATTTCTGAAGTGAAACAGACAATTCACTTTTTACTGCATGTTTTTTTTTTTCTGAATTTGGCAGAAGCTTTGTACTCTAATTTGGCAGGAGTTAAATTACAGTGCAGCAAACTCTACCTTGTGCTTTAGCTATGACTATCCAGCATGTTTGTAATTTAACAGACCAAATCCCACCTGTAATAAAAGCACTGCGTTTTCAACAGGGCGAATGTTGTTTTACCCAGTGTCTTGTCTTAAGTCCATATTTGGCTATGGTCTTGAGTCTAACCAAACGTACTTTAGTTTCACTTTGATCTGAGAGCTCCTTTTTCTCCTCTGTACTGGAAGGGTATAATGTATTACTAATAAAAAGACAGTAGTAACATGGGCTTCATGTTTCAGTCATAAGTGCCTGATGCACACACACTGCTGCATCATGATGTCAATAAATGCTCCTCTATGCTTATCTCAGAGCTGCAACCACACCATTATTTCAAACACTGACACTGACACTTCTGAAAGCTTTCTGGCTTCCAGGAACACCCTGAAACATTGTTTCAAATGTCCTAGATCCTCCTGTATTTTACACAGAATCACACAATGATAACAGATGGAAAGGACCTTTGAAGATCAGCTAGTCCAATCTCCATGCAGGTTCACCTACAGCAAGTTGCACAGAAACGCTTCCAGGTGGGTTTTGAATATGTCCAGAGAAGGAGACTTCACAACCACTCTACATAGCCTGCTCTAAGGCTCTGGCACCTTCAAAGTAAAGAATTTTTTTCCTCATGTTCAGTTGGAACTTTCTGTGTTCCAGTTTGTGTCCATTGCCCTTTGCTCTGTCACTGCACAACACTGGAGAGTCTGGTCCCATCCTCTTTATACCTGCCCTTTAGGTATTTTTAAGCACTGATAACATCCCCTCTGTTTTCTCTTGTCCAGGCTAAACAGATTCAGGTCTCTCAGCCTTTCCTCATAAGACAGCTTCTCCCATCCCCTAATCATCTTCATAGCCCTCCGCTGGACCCTCTCCAGCAGTTTCCTGTCTCTCTTTATCTGGGGAGCCCAGAACCGGACACAGTACTCCAGATGTCACTTCACTAGGGCAAAGCAGAGGGGAAGAAGAACCTCCCTCAACCTGATGACCACACTCTTCATATTACACCCCAGGATACCATTGACCCTCTTGGCCAGAAGGGCACACTGCTGGCTCATGGTTAACTTATTTTATTGTCCACTGGGACTCCCAAGTCCTTCTCCATTGAGATGCTCTCCAGCAGGTCAATCCCTAACCTGCACTGGTGAACGGGCTTATTCCTCCCCAGGTGCAGGACCCCACACTTGCCTTTGTTGAATTTCATTAGGTTCCTCTCCACTTAACTTTCTAATCCCTCACGGTCTCACTGAGTGGCAGCAAAGCCTTCAGCTGTGTCAGCCACTCCTCCTAGTTTTGCACCACCAGCAAACGTGCTGAGAGTACACCATTTTATGATTCTGTATTTTATTTCTCCTTTCCCCCTCTGGGAGGAGACACTGCTGAGAGAGCCTCAATCAGAAAAGTGGCATAAACAGAGGGTCTGGTTCCTCCTTCCCATCAGAGAGTTACAACGGCTTTGGCACTCCAGATGCACATAAGGCTCTTTCCTTGGAGCAACACATAGCAAGAAGTTGTCCCAGCTTTGTAGTGTCCGTTATCTGCCACCGTGAGCCTATGACCAGGCAACAAAAACCACAACAGTACCAGAAAAGAGAGGGAGCCGTCTCTCACCTTCCTAGTTAAAGACATGTGTGCCTCATTAACCCAAATAAAATAAGATCTGACATAATTTCCAAACCGGAGACCACGGGGGCGGCAGGACTAAGAAGCCTCTCCTGTTCCTCTGTGAAAGCAGCTCTCGCCGAGGAGCCCCAGCTGCAGCTGGGCTCGGGCTCTGAGAGGCGGGGGGCCCGCTCGGGCGCACATCTATCAACAAGCAGGGCAGGCCTGCCGCCGAGCGTCCCAGTTCCGGGCTCCGCCGCCGGTTCCGGCCGTGCCATCTGACAGCGCGGCGCTGCCGCGGTACTCACCGCTGGGAAACCTCTCCATTTTCCTCCCGGAGTCCGCCCTCAACCCGCAAAAGTGAATCCCTGGCGAGGAGGGAAGAAGACGACGTGGAGGTACAGCCACGACTTTTCACTCTTGCCCGCCGCACGCTCCGAGGGCGGACGCTGGCTCGGACTCTGCTGGGCCGCTGCAGCCCCTCACGCCGCCGTCACTGCCCACCGACCCTATGTCGCCCCTCCCGGGGACAAGGTCACAGCAACCCTGGTCCGCGGCTCCTTGCTCAGCAGCTTTTTCAAGGGAGCGAGCCCGCACCCACCATCTCCTGGCCTGCCTTTGGGCGGCTGCTTCCCTCTCACTTCCTGGGCCACTCTGCACCGCCTACTCCTCATAACGGACCCGCCTCCCTTCCCACTTCACTCCTGGGGCAGCCGAGGCCGCCACTCGGACCTCCGTAGAGCCGTGCGCGGTTTTTCGAACTGCGGGGGACGTATGTCGGGATGTGGGTCTTCTGCTCGTCTGGGCTCTTCAGGTGCATCAGCCGAATGCCGGCCGCCGCCCTGCCGCTGCAGAGGCAGAATGGCCTGGACACAGTGGGATCCAAATGCTGCTGCTCCGTAGGCTTTCGTGTGGCTCTGAGCGAGGTGACGCGGCCCGCTACACAGGGGCCCCGCAGGCGCCTTACGGCCGTGTCAGTACCACCAGATCGAGCCAGGCCAGCTTTGCCTGCATCTAACCACCGTGCGGCATTCGTCGCGATTTAACCTTAGCCTTGTTGCTGATTTATCTCTGCCCTGTCCCTGGCCACTACATACCATTTTTATTAATATGGGAAATTTTTTACTGTTGATTGTTGGAAAATTAAAAAGTTACAGTTGGTTAGTCCTAAAGAACTCAAAAGATAAAGGCCTTGTATTTATTTATTTATTTAAAAAAAAAAAAAAGATAAAGAAAGAAAAAAAACAGAAAGATATGTAACCTTAACTGTTCTTTGAGGGAGAGAGGGCTAGAGGTCCACAAGAACTCATGCCCTATTCCCAGTGCTGAACCTGTTCTCGCTGTTTGATAAACCTAGAAGTCCGCCTGTAGTTACACTGACAGTCTGGTAGCATACACTAGATCATAGTTTTCACACCTAAGTCATCTGAATTTAATGCTAGCCCTAATTTTGGACACAGCTATATGAATTTTAATGACAATTTATTCACCAATATGTTCTTAGACACTTCTTAACATATGACAAAAGCACATCCTCAAAAGAATAACTTACATTATTAAATAATTAAATTAGCAAAGGATTTATTTTAATAGCATGAAATATCCTGTGAGCTTTCTTTTCTAAGCAACTAATCCTGCCATACCTATATTTAAATATATTAAAGAAACATCAATGACAATGTAGCTGACTCTCCAGTGCTAGGATCCTACACAGTGTTGTGCAGAGACAACAGAGATTCCTGAACAACTTTTTTTAAGATTCTCATCACTTGCTCTCACTATTCTTCATTTTCACCAATACGAAACTCTTAACTGGCATGGTACATCTCTGTGAAACAGAAGAGCTAAAGTAAGATCATGCTCCACTACATGTGCAGAAATATCTGTATCTGGATTTTCCTATGAAAATCAAGTTTTAACAGAATACAATGGGAACTATTCATACAGACTAAGTTAGATATAGAGGTCATTTTACAGTAACATCTATTTGTGTCTGTCCAGTATTAGAAGAACAAGGAATTCAGCGTAATTTTTTGTAACATCATTTAGAACACAACTGAACAGAATTGAAGCTCCAGCTTTGCTGGAGTTGAGTTGTTAAAAACCTAGAACTTCTACAATATGATTTTTTTAAAAAAACCTGTCCAAAAGTAACAGATATTTTACTATAAAATACAGGTTTTAGTTACAGTTTAGTGCTATGAGTGATTGATAAAAGTGAAGAATGCTAAATTAATTCTTTTTGCAGGCCTCAACTATTACCACAATGTTTTTTCTTTTTTAAAAATTTTTAATTTAATTTTTTTAAAAAACCATTTCTTTAATTGCTCAAGACAATCATCTGCCATGACTTACATTTCACCTTTGTTTAGCAGCCTCCATTCAGCAATATCCAAACTCAGTCTTTTCCATGGGGTAAAATATGATTGCTAGCAACCTGCCTCTTTCTCATCTTTGAAGACCTACTTTTTAATTTTTCTTTTTTTTTTTTTGCATGAGGTATTTCAGCTTTTTAATCAGCAGGAAACATGGCTCAGACCTTTTTTTGTTCTGGTTTATTTTTCTGGTGAGAGGAACATAGGTTTGGCCACATGAACATTACAAGAGTCAGGTAGCCACTGACTTTGACACAATGGAAAGCCTCCAGTTGTTTTCAGCCAGTTCTGCACGTAAGAAGAAGCTGTGCTGTAGTGGTTGCAGAGCTTTGTAGTTGAGAAGTTGCAAGCACTCCAAAGATTTGAATACAAGGGAGTTACTTAATGAGTCTTGCATGTAATCATCATCTCCATGTCAGAGGTAGCTCAGAATCAGGTGTGGGCAAATGACCTTAAAAGATGAAGGAACTGCTGTGTAATAGGTAGCTAACCTTAA
>VYZX01000750.1:0-18440 GCA_013401335.1 Brachypteracias leptosomus
AGGTAAACCCACCACACCCTACTTACACAAAAGCATCTTTATTTTGTACTTTCAGTGCTAAGAGCACTAGCTCTTGTTAGAGCAAGGCTTCATATTACAGTTTAATCTGAGAATCTCACCTTTGTGGTGGTAAACATGCTTGTACATTTGCATGCTTATTCTCACCTCTGCACGTACATGTGTCCTGAGGAACATTTCGTTGATGTCTTAGGGATTTTTTTCACCTATTATTTTTTGTAAGACTTGTTTTCCTTCTAATATAAGCATGGAAAAGCACCAGTGCACAGGACTCAAGAGGCTTTACTTGCAGTGTTACTACAAAATAGATATTGCAAACATGAACTTGAACTCCAGGTTAGAAAGTATGTAGGATTAAAGTTTGGTGGAGCAGGGTTAGGAATTTTTTTTCTGTGGATGGTTCAGGCTAAAGTCAAAGCAGTGTAAATGAGAATCAGGTGTTAATTTTACCCGTATCTGGAACTATCAATTACAAATATTTCCTCATACCTATTTAAACAGAATTAATTTCCTGCAAAGACAGAGGGTAACAACTCTCTTCACCAAAGCACGATACATCTGACAATTCCTCAACTCGGTCCCCTCCAAGATTCCTTTGACCTCTCTTTCCTCATTTTGCAGACTTTATTCAATTTAAAAATGAACACATCCCTACTAAGATAACCTTAGAGGGAAGCAGAAAACAATGCTCAGAGCTATCTGGTTTCAGAGTTTTATTTTGTGGGGACCAAAATGGAGTCACAGGCAAATTCTGCTGATGCAGAAAGGTGCAGATTTTAAGTCTGGGCTGAGGGGAAGTTGGGGGCTCCCCTCCCATTGCCACTGCAAAGGACCAGACTGGCTTTAGTTTAAGAGGAGTACCGGGTCTCAGCAGTGGAATGACCAGTGAGGAAAGGCCTTGCCAGCAGCCATTCTTTCTCCTTTCACTTTGTGGTGGGTTTACCTTGGCTGGGTGCCNACTTGTACACTGTGAACAATAGCAGGTCCCCAATTCAAAGCTGAAGGTCATTCCTTCCAAATGGACCTTTGGCAAGTGCAGGGGCTGGACTTCTATAGCTGCTGACCTTTCAAGGGAAGACCTGGGGAAGATGAAGAAAGCAGGCTTATGTAGTTCCTTGCCAGCTGAATTTGTTATCACTCTGGACTCAGCTATTACAAAAGTTTTAATTTTCTGCAGCTGAATTTGAATGTAGCCAGAGAAAGCTACAGAGTGGGGATGGGCCCATGGGCTGTGCAGGTTTCTTACCAGTTTTGACACCATCACTTACAGATAGTGTGCTCTTATTTGAATGGAACCATGAAATTCCTAGGAATAGAGTTGATGTAGGAAATGGACAAGGATCTAGGGAAGTCTTGGACTCAGATCAGCAGACTAGATTTCAGGTGACCGGTGTTTTGAATTGCATGTCCTGGGTAACCTTTGGAAAAAGTATAATTTCTTCCAACTGTAGTTCTCAATCTTCAATGTGGGGTGTTACATTCTCTCCTTTGTTCTCTGCTTTGTTTTTTGTCTATTTGTCAAAACTGTAAGTAGTTTCTAAAGTGGGACACAATCTCCACCAGAGGTCTCCTGTCATTTTTCTGTGTCTTACTCATGGGATCAGGCTCCTAGAGACAGGGATTGCCTGCTATGCAGTAGCAGGAATCATGGGTCCTTGAAGCTTCTGTGCTTGTGTAATGCAAATAATTACCTTTTTAAGGTGTCTATCAAACTAGTTTTAACATTAACCTGATCTGAATTTGAAGTTGGCTCCTCAGAGGAACCAAATTCTCATCTACAAATACTTCCATGTTAACAATTTATTGAAAATTCCTGAATCTGATATCAGGATCTTTCTCTTCTCTTCCCCCTCTTTTCCTGTGCCCTTCCCCCATCTCTCCTTAGACTCTATTTTAAGCACGTAGATGCAGCTTTTCACTGAAAAGCAGTAAAATCCCACCCAGACAAAATTGATTTCACTTGAGTGACACCAGCATAAAACTGCAGTGAGTCAGAAAGTGAATCATAAGGCACAAAGAAAGGCACATCAGATGAATGATGTAAATTGTATTAGAGTGATCACTTTCTAAAGAACTTGCTGTCAGAGTTATAGAAGAAGTACAAATGGAGCAAACACCGAAAATAATCCAGTAGAGCAAGGAGAAAAAGATGCTCTTCATCAGCAGCCTTTTATTACTGAATTTGCTGAAATATTATTCAGAATTTGATTATGCTATATATATTTTCCTTTCTTTTGGCCTTTTAAAATGAACAAAATCTAATAGTTACACAATGGCAAGACACTAGCATGGTAAGCCTCTGAGTCCTATTCTGAGATCCAGAACTCACTTGATGTGTGATTGGGAAACTCTATAATCATTTTATGCTTCAATTTATCTACAGAGAAGAATAATAGAGCTTAATTACCTCAAAAAGCATGCATTAGACATGTTCATTTTGTGTTTATTAAGTGCCTTGAGATTCTGCTATGAAAGGTGCAGTAAGTTCAAAATATTATTATCTCAATGAAGGTTAATATATATTTTTTAAAGTCAGTGGGAGCTGTAATTATGCTTATTTACTATCAGGAAAAAACAACCACCTTCCAAAATGAAAGAATTCTCTTTAGGATATTTCCAGTTTAATATTGTCTCCTTTACCTCTTCTTCAGCTACAATGGTGCTGTCTTTATAATTTACATGTTCCAAAATGTTTTTACTGTCCTGTGAAGTTAAGACACTACTTAGTTAAAAAAGGTACTTAGTTAAACAAGGCAAAGTAGCCAGTGAAGTGAAGCAGAGGCTTTCTCTGCCTGTGCATCTTTTCTGCTTTGTGGGAACTTCTCTGAACAAAACGTGTCTCAGAAATAAAAAGATAGATAAAATATAACCACCCTAAAAAATCTCCTATCCCTGAACCTAGTGTTTTCTGTCAGTGAGAACTTCTATCAACAGGGATGAGATATTTATTAATCAGTGACCATTGATATAATGGAAACACATTAAGGCAAACCTGCTGGCTGCTGGGATGACAGTTCAATTCAGCTAGTGTGGAAAGAAATAAAAATAGAAATAGAGATGTTGAGGAGGAAATTAAGTCAGAGTTTCATCAGACATTGAAGTAAATTGTTATGATTTCACCATTGTTTTAACACTTGCCTTCACATATTTGTGAGCAGAGTCACAGGGGGCTGCTTTTCTAACTGCCATTTATAAAGTTGTGCTCCAAGTCTACTATCAGCACTGTGGCTTTCCAGGAACATGTAAGAAAAACAAATGCAAATATTTCATTTCATGTTCTTAATAATCTCCTGTTAATGTGGAGCTGAAGCACACTGTGTAGGAGCTCTTATTGGTGAACTGAGAACAGCTGTCTGGCCTTGCTCTGCCCTGTGACTGCAGGCTGCAGGACTCAGATGTGGTGTGTAAACTAGTGTGAATTACACAATCACAGGCAGGCTGTGAGTTAAAAGACTTGCAGAAGTTGCTCCTTTGCAACACACAAGAGGATGTGAGAAAGTGTGAAGGTGTAAATTAAAGAAGCCTCCTATATTAACCTGCACCTTTGCCAAGTAAGATGAGCCAACTTTAGATTCCTTCACGCTCACTTAGACTCAATCACACCCACTTACCACTGTTCAACTTTCCCTTTCTTGATCAATGTAATAAATATATGATGTGCCCCATGACAGAACAAAATACTGTCCTCAAAGGAAAGTCAGCATCCACTAAATCTGGAGGCTGAAATTACTCATATGTAGCCTATGGATGTGTGTTTTTTGCCTAGGAGAAAAGGTATTTGTAAGAATACTCTACCCAGCACTTTCTAAAGCTTCTGTGCAGGCATTCTATGCTGGCTGAGGTGAGCTTATTTTATTTTCCCCTCCAGTCAGAAGTGTCATCATGACACATTGTGTGTGTGAGGGAGATAGAGCCTGACACTGGATTGCGATCAAGTCCCATTCATCTTATTCTGCCAGTGACCGGAGGAGATATGTATACAGCCTTTTCCAGAGATATGTCTTTTGTGTAGGACAGCATCAGAAGGCAAAGCAAATCTAACCAGATAATTGCATCAGGCAGTGAGGGGCTTTCTGCTTTTAGACAAAAAAACCCCAATGGTTTATGTTCATCCTCCAGCTGGATGATAACCAGCTGGACTTCAACATTTTATTACAAAGAACATGAATCTGGCTGAAAGAATCTTTCCATTTCTGTTTAAACGTGAGCAACACAGGAGGAAAGGGGAGTGGAGTTTATGCTACTCTTTTTATTGATGTACTGTAGATTTATTTCCATTTTTTTACAAGCAGCTTTGTACTCAGATGAACATACGAAGTACAAGACATTGTCTTTTCTTTGTCAGGAAATAGGAACTGGCTTGTTAAAGCAGACCCAGTGAAGAAATGATAGCACTTGTACCATATCTCCTTTTGAGGCTGACAACACTGAGGCTAGTTTACAAGTCTATTTCAGCTCCTCAGGGTGTGGGTGATGCAATTTTAATCAGCCTGTGCATGGTTTGGTTCCAAAAGTCTTTGTCAGTTCTTACATCTTATGTTTCTGAAACAATTTGAATTTTCATTTGGTGTTAATCCTTGTTTCCAGAAAGAGACTCGGAGGGTTTCTGGGGAGATATTTGTAGTACAGTGTAATAAACAAAAGCATAGGGTGCATTAACTACTTCAGGAAAGATTAATTAGTTAATAGGATCTTCCAAGAAAAATTCATATCTGTTTCATTACCTTGCCTTTCCTGTGTATGTAGCTGACATGTCAAACTGCTTCCATTTACTCTTTCTTTCCCTCTCCCCTGATTGCCTTGAAACAGTACACTTATACAAAAAGACTAACTGGTGGCATTTTCTCAGATGGATTAGTGAGAAGCTATGAAGAATGACTTTCAGATGTGATAACCCATCCCTTAGCTCATGTAATTGCGTAGTTCACATAAATTACTGTGAGTTGATGCTGACAGAGAAAAAGCAAAATCCAGTCCAGAAGACAGTGGGTGGCACCTGAGTGCAACAGGAATTTCTCTGAAGGAATCATGTCTGGCAGGCTCTTTCCGACACCCCACAGGCCTATGTTAGTTAAGTGGTTGCCTTGTTTTCAAGACAGCAATATTAAAATTGAAGAGACAATGCAGGACACCTGTACTTCCTACTTCTCAGGAAAAACCCAGATGAAAGCAGTGGAGCAGAGCATATATTAAATAGGGTAGATGATCCCCTCTGAAACACATTAACGCATGCATACATTGTTGTTTGCCGCACAGGGCTATGGGCATCTCTCTCTTTCCGTCACTTTCATTTCCAAATGGAATGGCATAAGGTCAGGTGCAAGGATGGTAAATGGGTTAAAAATTGCATTTCTGCCTGATCACCTTTGTTCTGCCAGCTTTGCTTGGCTGAGGAACAGCAATGAAAAAAAGAATCACAGTCTTAATAATTTAAAACAATTAATAAAGCACTGTACAGGCATCAAACATTCAACTTTTTCACTGAGATTAAAAAAATAATAATAATTTGCTGACCTCTACCCCTAGCTCTCCCTTCTTTGTGTTGTGGACATGTCATTAAAATGTTATTTTAAACACCAGGCTGAAAGGTGAAATGATACAGAAGATACTCACCCTTGCTGAAGAATGCAGTGGGTCAATAATAAGCCATACCAGCAATAATGAGCTGTTCCTGCTCTCATCCACCTGAGCATTATTAACATTATTAAAATAATGTTGACTGTAAAAGGTATAAAAAGGAAGGAAAAAATGGGGACAAATAATTACAGTATAAGAAAGCAGAGGAGACTGAAGCAGAAAGAAAAAGACTAGGTGGCAAAGATGTCCAGTTCAATTCTTTGTAGGTGTCAAAAAGTTCAATTTGCAAAAAGATCTTTGAGGGGGGCGAGAATTTAGTTACTTCTTTTTATTAAGAAAAAGCTTTAAAAGTGTCCTCTATAGATAACATTTTTGGGTGCTGTGCTACTTCAGATTTATAACAAAGTTTCTAATGGGAGTTTCAGGAGAGGGGAAAGTGTGGAGGATGTGGGTATGTTACTGAAGAGATGACATTAGACAAAAAAGGTAAGGCTTAAGAATGTCTGCCTTTGAGTTGGCCAAAAATTGGACCCAAAGATAGCATACTGTGTTTAAAAGCAAATACACACTAAAATTAATTCTGTCATAGCCAACTGGAGGTACTGTCCTAAGCAGAAATTAAGCCTAGGTCAAGGAGGTTTGCCCACAACTTGGGCCATTTAGTGCTCTTGGTTTAACTGAAGAGCTCTTCCAACTGTAGGGACCATACATGTTGTGCAAATGCCAGTTGGAGGCTTAAAATGAAAAGGAGAAGCAGCAGGACTTGAGGGACACTTCTTTTTTCAAATTCACAGCCTGTTTGGAGACCCTTGGAGCTCTCTGGGAAGTGCCCTTGAGAAGCACAGGTGCAGCTCAGTCAGATTTCGCTGTTTCGGCTCAGAGGAGCAGCACTAAGATCCATGTTGCTTTCACTAAGATGATTTTGTTAATTTTTTGCTTTGAGAACTAAGCTTTACCTGAAGCCATTTTGTTCTGAGAGACACGGATTTATTTTTTTATCTTTTTCATTTCCACTCACCTCTGCATGTTTGTATTTTCTCTGGAACTAACACATCTAAACACAGGCATGGTACGATCTAATGGAAAGTTTAAATCACTGAAAACTGCATCATTGTTTTCAGGAGATTTCCAATTCAACAGAAAAGATAGACTAAGACAGGACAAAGGATTGTATGTTTATAGACGCCTTACCTATAATAACATTGCTATGTTTCCAGTTATTGATCTGTAAGATGACAAAAACTATTTCATTGTATTGGTCTAAAAGTCTTGATTATTTCTTTGAAAGAGAGGATTTATCCCATTGATTTTCCTCAGTCAGCTGTTCTTATATTTGAAGGATGATTTTTTAGAGGGCCAAAGAATGTGGGCACTAACAGAAGGGAGATCAACACAGAAATTTTATTCAGGAGACAAGGTTTACAGATTATCTTTCTGATTGCTAAATAACAGGGACTAAACATGAAATTCATAAGTTGGTAGGATTTTCTGCAATATTTTCACTTTTGCTAGTGACCCTCTATATGGAGGGTCCTAAAGATCCTTATGAAAAAACCCCTCCTATTCCTGTAATACAGCTCCCCTTGCAAAATTACTGTTGTGAGCCAGCTAAAGTTCAGGGCTGAAATTCAGCTTTAGACTTTCTAATGGAAGTAACAAAGTGTTTTGAAAGTACTCGGTTAGTGAAGTTTGCTGTGAACATGATAGCTAATCTGGGGCCAAATGATACAAGCTTATTATCTGTGAAGCCAGTGTAACAAATTTTTTCAGTAGTTTTAGATATTTCATATTCCTCAACTTAACAAAAATACTATTTTTCAGCTGGTAAGATGTCTTATTTTTCTACATTTTCATCATAGCCTCCTGATGATGACTTTGTTATATAGGAGAAATGGAGAGATACAAGGAATAATAGTTAATCTCTCCATATCTCATTTGACACTGAGAAGATAGGATAGAACTAAACACTACCACACATTCTGTAGTTATTCTGAACTGCTGTACTATGGCCTATATTTTTTTCAAGTGGTGAAAACTTCTATACCTTAGCCAATGAACATGTAATTTAATTAAATTACATTATTTATACTTGGAACTTTCAGAGAAAATTCAAAGATGCAAGAAATTTTTTTTAACAAAACCAGCTTTGACAACTTTTCTGTCACAAAGCTTCATCCTGAGCTATTTAATATCAATAATATCTACACTTAAATTTAAATGGCATTAGGATTAAGTCATAAGCAAACAGACAGCCTAAACATATGGTCATCCTTGTTATGAGTCACTGTAAAAATTCTCCTCTATAACTGTCTTGTCTCCAACTTGTAGAGAATATAGCTGGTCAAACATATGATGTCTTTGCAGAATATTTGCCTTTGCCATTTCATGAGTTAGCAGCTTAAACTTTTCTGTCACAGCTTCCTTAGCTTGAATCAGTAAAGATTCATTCAGGTGTTTATATCTTCAACTTTTTATAGTTTGCCTTCTTAGGCCTATTGCCTGTATCCTGCATTTTGCTTTCTTGAGCTACTGTTCTCTTAATATTACTTTGAGAGAGAATGCCACTTTCAAAAATGTGGTTTTTCAAACAGTACTCGGTTGGAAAACCTGATCAAGTGTCTAAGTTGTACAAGTGAAAGATTTACCATATGAAAAGATGCCACTTTTACATTCTTGCTTGCTTCTTTAAAAAACAATTTATAATTCTGCAATTAAATTAATTAATTTATTGTGAAGCATCTAAACTCAACAGAGAAATCCAGTTAAATGAATGCTTTTGTTCATACAGTATTTAAAAAGAGATAATTATTTTATTCTTGTTCCCTAACCCTATAATTTCCTTATCTTCATGAGTCTACAGTGAAATAATTATGTGTCATTCGTAGTCTTGACATTTTGCTCCTGCCTTTTTAATTTGGAAAAGCAGTGTTTGCCACTTACTAACTGGAATAGGTGCAGGAAACATAAGTAGGTTTAATAAGAAACAAAGGCACAAGGGGTATGGATTCACTTGTGCCCTTAACAAAACGGAAGTTTAATTGGTGTTGTTTTAAGAAAAATAAAACAAAACAAGGAAACCTTTGGTTTGAGGAGGTTACTTGTTCTTAGGGAACAGTAGTTGAAATTGCAATCGATGTGAATGTGGTTAAACAAGAGCTTATTTCTCTAGAGTGGAATCTAGAGTGCAAGGTTATTCCACTAGCAAAGGAGACAGCTTGTGCATTGGCTGGCCCAGCCAATGCATGTTCCGGTTTTGTGTAGCAAGATAAAGCACTGGTCTTATGAGGGTTTGTCTCTAAAATCTTGAGAGAGAAATTTGGGAGACTTTTCCTGGTGTCTGGCTGACACTGAATTCCAGATGTGGAAGGACACCATAAGATCCATCCCAGGCAGAAGTGGGATGGAGTTCTCAGTGGCAGTCTTGAGAAACAACACTCTAGATCCCATTAAGTTTCTAACTACACATTTAACCTCTAATTTGGGGAAGTAAAATACTTTTCCATACACATTAAAGCCTGATGATTCCTTGTTTAGTGTTGCAAAAGAGTAAAGTTTGTCTTCTGAATTTAGCTCTTAACTCTGTTTGTAGATGTTCTGCATGACCATAGGCAGCTCCTTTCAGCTCTGTTTCTTTACTGATTCTAGTAATGGTATTATTTAAAGTATGGGAGATGTGAGGCTGTGATTGCTACTACCACCAAAGAAATACAAGATTTAAAGCAACATATGCATCAGATTAGATCAGTTTAACTTTAGCCATCTAGATGTTAAGTTTTAGATTTCCTCTGCAGTTAGTGAACAGATAGATTTCTCCAGAAGCAATTAATTCCATTTGCATTTGAAAATCTCCTAAGATGGAAAGAATCACAGAGTTGTATCTTTAAGCAGAAATGTACTCCATATCTGGAAACAAAATTTAGGTACGTGTACTTTGCCAGCATATACTGAATGCCTCAGTGGGCTGTACAGACCTCAAGCTGTTAAATGGTAATAAATGTACAATTTAGAATACCTTTCTTTTCATTCAAAAGTTGTAGTAAAGGGAAAAACTTGGGGATTTTTCCTCCCATCTCATAAAATGAAAAACATTGAACCCTTTGACGACATTAAATCACCTTAAAGATATTAAAACATTTTAAGAAACAGTTACTGATGTGTAAGATCTTGGCCAAATCAGTCTTTGAGTGACATTCTGCTTGCAAACCAAAAGCTATTAAAAATAGATACCTAGTCTGTTGCACTGCCAAAGTGCACTTTTTTTTTAGGAGCTACTGCCGAGTCAAATGGAAACTAATTGACAATCTGATAGAAAATACTGAATAACTCCTTTGTAAACTCTTGCTCCAAGAAACCTCAAGGGTCTGGCTAGATTTTGGAATCTGAAACCCCTTATCTATATTCTGACGGCATTTGGTCATGGAGACACTTTCCCAGCCCTGATCACTTGTCTAACTACAGAATTCTCACCCAGAATAGAAAAGTGATTGATGATAAAGACAAATGAGAAATTATTAGGTATTGAACCTCCTTTGTTTATCCTGGATTTGGTTATGCTTCTTTTGTGCTATAACCAATGATTTCTGGTTTCCAGACCTGGCTGACTTTTTGGTTTACACAACTTGCTGTGATACAACAATGACAGTACCATTTGCTCAGTTTCCATTGAACGGCCAAAAATTCCTGAGGTACAAATTTTGGCCTGTCTTTGCTGAAGCTTTATAAAAAATAACAATAATAAAAAAGCTGTTTATGACTAACAAATTTACAGTTCATTTAATTTATGGCTGGCTCTGGACCTGACTTGTGTTCACTTCAAAGTACCTATACACATCATAGGGCTGGCACACTTCTGAGCATCCAAGATTTAAGGAAGCCAGAATACATATAATTCAAGTTTCTGACCTGATGAAATTTTATCCAAGTTTCTTGATAGTGATGGAGAGAAATGCAGATTTTTGCAGCTACTACCTATGCTTTAATAAACAAACCATCTAGCAGAAAGTAGGAAAGAGACAACTCAAATATCATACCAAGAGATGAACCTACTTAACATGGGAGAAGTGGGAATTTTAGAAATGATGGAAGAAGAGATAGCAAAGGTAATAGGAAAGAAGGGTAAAAGGTTTGATTTGACATTTAATTTGAAAAATTGTATTTCCAAAGAAGTATGTTGTTCGTAAATCATCTACATCCTCACCATGGAGCATCAGGGAATTATGTCCAGCATTTAAATACTTCAATACAGCAGAGACTATGAAAAGGACTTCACAAATAATGGACTCAGTTTTAATAATCTAAAAGGACATGGTTTAAAATCCTCTAAGAAACTATTTTTGCTTCTTTTCTACAAGTGAAAAAACCCAACAAAACAATCTAGGGAAATCCAACTGAGTGTAGAAAGACCTTTCTAGTGCAGATAGGCATGGCCTGTGTTACCCTGCCCATGGTTTATCAATTGAGCTACGTTTGTTACACTTAGAAGAACTGTCAAAAATGTAAATGAAAATAACCAGATACTGCACTGTTTACATTCTGTATTTCTTCCTGCCAGCTAAAAAGAATTCCTATAACAAAAAGTTAAATTTAATCTTTGATATATAATAATAATAAATAATGCCAGCTGCTAAGTATAAACTATTTTTTATGTGTGTTTTTCATTTGGCAACATTTTTAAATTTTTGCATCATTTTCAGCTTTTGTGATGTTCTGTTCTGCATTTGGTATCAAACATTTTCACTATGGATTAAAAAAGTGAAGTGTCAGAACAAAGCCTCCAGTCTCAGAGCCAGCCTAATGTAAACCTGGTTCTGGTTATCAGCACAATCTCTTGTTGTTGACTGTTTCAAATGCCAGAGCTCTTTTAAATACCACTAACATTGCCAGAGCCTCATCTAAACATGTATTAACAAGGTAATCCTTCAATCATAAACTTGCCACTAAGATGTAAAGGGGATGATTACTGACATTCTGTGCCCTTTTCAGAATTACCCAAGGGAAACAATACAATGAATACCTTAGGCTTGCAATGACCCCAGACTCTTCATAGGAAAGTAAAGGAAAATAAAACAAAATTATGTCAGCTACTGATTTCTCTTCTCCTTCCCCTTTTATTTTACTTTAGAACAACTGGTGAAAGGGTTGTATCCACAAAGTATCTTTGTTTAGGTGGCTGTAGTTCTCATTAGTTACATCTTTGTGGGGCAAACAAAGTAACAGAATGCGACATCTAGTTTTAATCTTGGTCAATTTGTATGATTTTGGAAGGAGATAATCCCTATCAGTTTCAAAATGCTGTAATTGTAACCCCCCCCTCCCATGCTCTTGCTCAACTAAACAAGGAGCACAACTAATTGTCAGTTCAAAGCTCGATGTACTACAACAGTGCTGCAGACAACATCATGTCCTGCTGAGATGTTAAGATATATTGACTGTTTCAGTGCCAAATTCAATATAAAATAAAAATCAACAAAATGCATCCCATATCTCAAAAATGTAGCTGAATGCATCCTGCAAGTCATCTTAACTTACATGTTGAGCACATACTAATTTGCAGCAATGCTACAACTAATTATCCTGAATTCATACAAAGCCTATCTTTGGGCTGCTTGCTTTCTGGTACTGCTTTGTAATAATGCATCTTTTCATTAGGAAGATCAGAGTTTTAAAAATATGCTCAAGGTAGCCACTATGAAATTATATGAAATTTGAATAGTCCCTGCCATGAGGGAAGCTTTGAAAATGTGTATTAACAACCTTCACAATGCCTGGGCAGCCAGGCAGTTAATTTTACTGGTAAGTGCCCTGGGCAAAAAAGTGGAGTGATCTGCCAGATGGTCCCCAGGACCTGTTTGCACACCACAAGACAAGCTGTGTCAGACATCACAGGAGTTCCTTCACACTTGGTGTGGCTCTGGGTGGGTAGGTTAGCTGCATCCTGAAACTACCACAGCTGGAAGCAGCAGGTGCTCTCTGGAGGCTTAAGTAGTAGAGTTATAACACTGTGCAGAGCTGACCATAGTGCTTTCCAGTGCTGGTTGCAGGGGAGGTCTCCTTGCTGCATGGCCTCAGCTGCAGTGGGAACGCAGCTGACCAAAGGTAGAAATAGGAACTGGTCCAAGCTTACTGTGAGCCTGGGGGGCTTCTGGCATCACTGCCCATGCAGGTATATTCAGTGTCACTGAGTAGCACTGAGGCAGCATGGAGGGAGAAGAAATGTCATTTTACAATGGCCAAAACTTCTGCATGAAAAATGATCCTACTAGGTTCCACATGATAATTGTTTGCTACCTAAATGGTTATGTTTGTTTCTTGCTCTGCTTTGCTGCTTGTTTCTGTGAGCAGGTTTCTATATGTTTGAGGGCCCACTTCACCGGTACAGTAAATCCCCTGGAACTGCTCAAGTTACCTCAGGGAAAGATTTAGCATCATGATCAGTGGCAAGTTGTACCTGTGTGTAGAGCTCTGTAGCTTTCTGTAGCATGGAAAGCCCTCTAACTTCCCTGAAGGGATGGCTGCAGTATTATTCCAGGTGGTCAGATCATCCAGACTCCTCACCTACTAGCAGTTCTGTGTTAAACTCTGTATCTTCTCTCTCCTTTTATTTCAGCTACTTTGTTGCCTGGCAAAGTCCCTTGCACCTACTTGTTTATAAAGGAAATATCTGTCAGAAACATGTAAACTTTAAAATCACATTCTTGTCTTGGTGATATATGTGTAAATATAACATTATGAATGGAACCAACGTGAATGAAGTAACTGAATTTGCACCACTAAAAATGACACCTACAGCCAAACTTTTGTGTAGTTTTTCATGTTTACTATCTTCCTTTCAGGTTTTGAGCCAATTATTTCCTTCTCAATTAGTTTAGGAACATGGGAGTCCATACCTACAAGGAACCAGCCGAATCGAAATGTCCAGTTATCTGCAGATTTCAATTGATCTAGGCATGAGCCCAGAATGGCCCACAAAATATCTGCTATCTGCACTACAAACTAGCCACCACTAAAGGCAAAAAGCCACAGAAGTATATTTTCTTGCAGCAAGAGGGAATCTGTCAGATAGAGAGTAGAAGACAGACTATGTTTGGCATATAAGAGTACAAGGAGTAGAAAGTTAAAAAGCTAAAACTGATTGGATTATAAGTTACAAATACTCAAAATATTACTAAATGTGCAGGTGCTTGCACCTGCATGCTGAGGGAGTCACTCATCCATGACACATTTGTGATCACCAACTTATTCCTTAGTGGAAGATGGCAAAGAGATAGGGGGAAGAGAAAGGGGAAGGCAAATATTTCATTACATTGAAATAAAATCTACCACTTCTTTTTTGTCTGAGTGACAACTGTGGTTATCTTCACCCTGAATCTATGGGAGAAACTACTCAAGCATGGTAGGTAGCATCTTATGCTTTTAAGTATTTTCCCTAACTTCTGTTTGATAAAGCATGTACATAAAGCATGTAATCTGACTATCCCATTTTCTTCAGTAAATTTTTACGAGTAATACTAGGGTAAAAGAATAATAATAGGAATAATAGAATAATAATAATAAGAAATAATAATAGGATTTGTAGAGGGTTTAGGTGTAGATCCAGATTTAGAAAGCACTCCGTTTTGGTCAGGAATTCACCTACATTCCATGCAGGATACAGTCTACTTTTATGTCATTTTCATATGCCTTTGCAGGACCATGCAAGATGGTTGTCTCCATTTAAGGCTCAGGGCAATCCCCCACAGAGTAGAATTTGTTTCACCCCTCTTCTCCCCCACCTCTTCCCTCCCAGGGGAGGAAGAAAGGCCTCACACAAAGTTGGAAATCAAAATTACAACTTTCAACAGGGAACAACAAAAGAGATATTAAAGGAAGGGGAATATACAGAGATATCAAGAAAAGATTTATATACAAATATATACAACACTGATCCTCGGTTGTTGCTGGATTCCTCCCGAGCCATGTGGAGTTGTAGCCAGCCACACAGAGGTGCAGTCCCAGCAGCAATCCCAGAGAGGAAGGGGCAAGCAGAACTTCCTGTGTCCTTTTATAGAGTGTGGCAGGGGAGTGGAATAGCCGCACTACCTGTCCCTCCCCCCTCCTCAAACCTTAAACCACAACAATGGTGCATGCTACACTCTTAAGTATAGTTCAGTGTTGTTCATTCTACCTAACAGGATGCACCAGTACTCTGTGTACTTAACTAAATCACCCAGCCACCAATAATGGAACTGTTAATTATACTCTTTCAGTAGAATATCCCTGAACTTTGAGGAAATTTGAACTGGGCTCAGTATTTTCACCCTATAGCTTGGGATTCTGTCACTGAAATGTGTGCAGCTCCCAGAATTACAGCCCCTTTTTTGTATCCACTTCTTGAATTGTTTCCTGTGTTCTCAATGCAGCAGCAGCTGGAGCCACTCCTGGCGGCTGTACCCTGCACTTCACACAGCTGCCTCCATGACTTTTATTAATGTTTTCCATTTCTCATCCTGTTTTCTCACTGATGACTCTGTCAAAAGACACAATCTCTCTACTGGAGTAAAAAATAATGAAAATCCAAAACACCCATCTCAAAATAGCTAAGGGAGGATTTGTGGCTCAGATGCAGGAAAGCAAAATTAATGCCTATTGCAGCATGTTGATATGCCTCAGAATAGGTTTTAGGTTAGAGAGCATGAACAGAGATTTGTTCGTATTGCTGTTTTTTAAAAGTCCATTGAATTAATAAGGAATCCTTTGCTCAGTGGTACTTTACTAGTTAAGGAAGTAAGTTGTAGGGCTACTGCCTCCCTCCAGGTGTCACTGGCCTCCTGAGTCTCTAGACAAAGGGCAACCGATTGAGCCATCAATAAATCCGTATCAAGTTGGAGCGTGCAGAATCTAATAGCTGATTTCATTACACTGAAGTGACAAGGCGTAAGCCATCTGGTTTGAGGAATGGGTTTGACTTCACTAAGGGAAGTAAAACCAAATGTAATATTAATCAATAATCTGAGAAATAACTGTGAGCCTATTAACTCGATATTTAATTCTGAGGAACATTTTATCATTAGCTGGAATTCTGGACTGACTTTGTCCTTGTGAGTAATGCATTTCAGGAAGACCTACTTTGAGTTTGTAATCATTCTCTTAGAGGCAAAAGTGTAAATGAAGGGATTACAGACACAAGCAAAGCCATTCAAAATTAGTCTTCCTCTCTTTCAACAGGGCAGTAATAATGAGTAATGGTAGCCGTTTCTCGAGTCCCATTTAGTTAATGGAATCATATTCTTGATTTATTTTTATAACATTTGAAAAATTTATTTTTGTCCTACCAGTCTATGAGGCAGCAACTGCCATACCAAGAGTCTTTGAGGTGCTTTTATTTGAGATGAAATGTAATCATTGGAAAGGCTCTGACCCCTTCAGGGTGGTAACATTTTATATTCAAATATCCTTCTGTATGGCATTTGAGTAAGTTGGTAATTTTGACTTCTGTAAATCAGTTGTAAGTGGCTGAAGTTAAGAAATCTATTATCCCTGGAAGAGTTCTTCTAAAACTGTAGCTTATGATCTGCACGTGCCCTTGGAAAGCCTTGGGTATATTAAGTGACGAGAAATTTTGAGACGTGGTGGAACACAGATGAAGGATTAGGACTGCACATCAAACAATATCTTCAACAAACTGGTTACAAAGAAGTTTTTACTGTCTTTGCTTGATATAATTTCCAAAAGGTACTTTTCTGTGTCATCTGGGAAATCCTAAAGATTAGGCAGACTGCAACATTGTCTTCTTCAATTATAACAAACAGACAGCATATGTAGGTGGTAGCAGTGATGCAGGCAGAGAAGAAAAACTCAGTTGCAGGCTGCACATAAGCAGTGAGCTAGCAAGGTGTGCTTTGCGCTTCCTGTTAGTAGAAGCTTACCAACCCTGTTCCTGGCGAAAGACCGCTGAAGAAGAGAGTAAATAGGACTATCTGGATCATTGCAGAGAAAGAAGGAGATGAGGGATTGTACAGAGTGAACCAAGGCGTCCCTTGTATAATGCGGTTCTCTCTCTCCATTGCCCCCCCCCGCTGCCCCATCTCGTCCTGGAGTCAGACCTTTTTACTCGCAACAGATTCTGGAAAAATACTGACAAAACATCATCTCACCTGTGGCCAGCATGTGAGATGATGTTTGCAGGTGCATGACCTGCTTAACTAACAGTGGTTCCCACATTCCTACATGTTGTTCAAAACAACCTGTTTTCTCACAGCTAAATCTAGTTTGTAACTCTCTCCCAAGGCCGCTTTCTCACGGCAAAGTCCAGCTTCTAATTTTCTGTCCCTCACACAAGGGTACACTCCAACCCTTCATCCAGGTTGTTGATGAATATGTTGAATAAGACTGGACCCAGTCCTGACCCCTTGGGAACACCACTAGCTACAGGCCTCCAGCTGGATTCTGCAGCACTGATCACAACCCTCTGAGTTCTGTCATTCAACCAGTTCTCAACACACCTCACTGTCTCCTTGTCTAACCCACACTTCCTAAGCTTATCTATGAGGATGCTATGGGAGACTGTCAAAAACCTTGCTGAAGTGAGATAGAGAGCATCCACTGCTCTCCCTCATCTACCCATGCCTTCCATCTTCTATTTCTCAGTCAAGGGCAAACAAGAATCCAAACCAGAGCACAGTTGCTCTCATGATGGAGTATCAAGGAAAATGATATTTCATCAAATCAATTTAAATAATTCTTTTCAACAAGGACAGAGAAAAGATTCTGCAGCTTAGAAGGCTATTAAGTAACAAAGAAAATGCTAAAGCCAAATAATCAAAAAAGGATTTATGTTATGCTTAATGAGATAAGATGGACATTTAGCTAATGATAGCATGTGATTGTTCAAACATTCATGATTAATTAGCTGAGTGTAACTGAAGATATGTATATACTTAGAAGTTGGAATAATTTTGTTTTGAATATGATTATTAAATTTTGAAGTATTATGACAACAAGAAGAAACGTCCCAATAATCATTTTGCTCCAGTGTGGTTAAATGTAAAGACACCACAGTTTTCATTGTGGAAAAGAGCAGAAATAAACACGGTGGTGATCCACCTTTCACAAGTTTTGTATTGTGAATAGAGATTCAGGCTAAAGCAAATAACATAATTTTGTAATGATCTGAAATGTGTTTGTACTTGAGACACGGATCTTTTTAATAGTATTTGCAAATATGTCAGGGTGAATTAGTTGAAGGAAACAGCTAGGTGTGAGTATTAGAAAACATTTTTTTAGCATTGTGGTCATATGGAGTATGAGACTGAGTCTCTGAAAGGAAGAAAACACAGCTGAACCTTTCAAACTGAAGCTCAGCAAAACAGAAGGGAATATATAGTGGAAATGGAGGCCTCACTGTTCAAAGATAGGAGGTACAGCTGCCCAGGTATGGATGAGTGAGGCATACAAGCATGCAGCACCTATCTTAGTTGTCAATGGAGCAGAGTCTAGTTGGAGGCCTGTATCTAGTGGAGTCCCCCAGGGGTCGGTACTGGGACCGATACTGTTCAATATATTCATTAACGATTTGGATGAGGGAATAGAGTGCACCGTCAGCAAGTTTGCTGATGACAGAAAGCTGGGAGGAGTGGCTGACACACCAGAAGGCTGTGCTGCCATCCAGCGAGACCTGGACAGGCTGGAGAGTTGGGTGGGGAAAAATTTAATGAAATATAACAAGAGCAAGTGTAGAGTCTTGCATCTGGGCAAGAACAACCCCAGGTACCAGTATAGGTTGGGGAATGAGCTGTTGGAGAGCAGCGTAGGAGAAAGGGACCTGGGGGTTCTGGTGGACAGCAGGATGACCATGAGCCAGCAATGTG
>VYZX01000751.1:1572-40241 GCA_013401335.1 Brachypteracias leptosomus
AATGATTTGTTTTTGTTTTGAAAGTCTTGAGCCCATCTTTATATTGATTGATTTTTAAAAAAATTTTTTTTTTAATGTGTGTGAGCAATAAGAGTGTGGATAGTGGATGGGACAAGAAATTGCAGGAGGAGTCAGGATGGTTTAATAAACGTGTTGCCTTGAGGAAAGATGGTTAATACTGGTTGTATTAACATGTCTTTACCATTTTTCTCCTCTTATAAATACGCTGGCATGTGATATTGCATACAAGAAATTGCTCTGTGAGAACTGAATTTACGTATAGATTAGTATTGCAAGACCAGATTACTGTAAAGGTTAAATTTGTAGTTATCTTTCTTTCTGTGCCCTCTTTGCTTATGTGAATGGTATATTATTGAGTAATGTAGCATTTTTCTGCCATAAATTTGCTTAGCTAGCATACAAAGTGACATAGAAGAGAATTACAGCTGGCTGAATAACTTCAGTTTTGCTACTTCCTAACTTACTCAGGCCTTGCAAATGGAATCACAGAGTACCGAGGTTGGAAGGGACCTCTGGAGGTCCTGCAGCTCAACACTCTGCTCAAAGCATAGCTAATCAGGACAGCTTGCTCAGGGTCATGTTCAGTTAAGTCTTAAATACCTCCCAAACTGGAGGTCCCACAACCTGTATGCATGAACTGTTGCAGTTTCTGTAGGGATTTTATTAATGGGAGCAAAGATTCATTTGAGTATAATGCCTTTCCTTATCAGTGTGCTGTACTGTCTGGTGGGTGACTTAAATTGCCTGCTGGGTCCCTTACCAAAAAATTTGTCCTCCCTTTCTTTGTGGGAGTACGTGGCAAGTTGCTCCTGGTTCTTCAGGTTTCTCCCCAAGGAATCTCATTCTAGACAGGATCTCTTAAGAGAGTATGGTCTTCTGCTGTACTTTCTTCCATATTAGTCTCCCTCACCAACCTGCAGCTCAGTGCAGTCTTTTGTCTTAAGCTCCCCAAAAGTTATAAGCCTGTGACTTTCATACCCCTCACAATCTCTGAAGTCCTGTCTGAGCAGCGATGGGAACCTGCCCTGCCATGCTGTGTGGTTTGTAAGCTTGTAAATTCTGAGCAACTTATTTTGAGTAGTGTTAGATGCTGTAGTTACTGCCATCTTGCTTCTAAAAATTTTGATTCTCAAACCAAAACTTTCAGGAAATTGTTCAAATCTTTCAGGAAATTGTTCTTCACCAGTATCTGTATTGCATAGCGAATAGGTTTTATTAAAAACATTTATGATGAGATACTGTATTTCTTGTGGTTTTAGGTAAGCATAAAACTTACTGTTGTGAATTATGCTAGCCTTCAAGGTTTTTGCTTTAATTGAGGACAAATCCATGGAGCTTTTCTCTTTGCACATTTTTTGTAGTCTCATGTTGCTTTTTCTTTCTGATGAGGCCGGTGATGAAAAATATTTATTCCCAGTTCCTACTGAATTTATGTAATATTGCAAAGTCCTCATGTTTTAGTATCTGATTAAACAGTGCTGTAGTTCAGCCCTCATTTGATGAAAGATGCTCACAAAATGTGTGAACTGGTATGTGTACATAATATTTTCTTGTGGGGTCTGTGCTTGGGATTTAGCTGCTTTTCAGTTGATTTTCAGAACTGACTAACTTAGGTTTATGAAAATGTAAATTTGCAAGAGGAATTGTCTTATGAAGAAGATATGAACATGTAGGAAAAAAGTTGTCCAGCAAACATTATTTGGTGCCTAACAGGATTGAAATACTGTAGGTAACCCAAATGAGAATCTCTGTATAAAAAGATAAATCACTGATTTATTTTTTTATTTTTTTTTTTTATTCCTAAGAATAATCACTTTCATGGTTAGTCTCTTTTTTTTTTTTTCTTTTTGTTTTTTTTTTAGATTTTGTCTTTTTAATTTTTACAACCTNAACGTAAACGTAGATGCCCTTTGTTTCATGTTAAATCCATTTTTTTCCTATTCTTCAAATAACAAACCAGCCCTGTTTCTTAAATCTCTTATGTTATCTGGTCCTCATCACTGCTATATTGTTATATTTACCTCTAAATATGGTCACAGGTCAGGGTTAAACATATCTGCAGTGTAGGAAAAGGAAGCTTGTTCTTTAAGGATAAAAAGACTTTGGTTCCCAGAAATACCATTGCAAAATATTAAAAAAAAAAAACCAAACAAAACGAACCAAAGGGATTAGTAAAGCTCTGAAAATAGTGAATATCTGGATAATGTGCTTGACTCTAGATGCCTGGCAGATTGGTTTTGTTAGGAGCAAAAAAGATTGCAGACCTATTTGTCACCTAAGATACAGGTTTTGTGATAATTTTCTTTGCTTACATCATCTGTATGTCAGCTTGTCTACATTTATGACATATATATGTTAGCCTGTTTATATTTATGAAGTGTTAGTATCAAGACGCATTTCTACCTTGCCTGCTTCACAGTGAAGGAATGATCTCCTATAGAGAGCAAAGTATTACTTGGTTCAGTAGATGACTTGGCCATTATGTGCTGTATCCAATTAATCTTTTTTGATAGACAGATTGCTCACATTGCCACACATGATCCTTTGCACTTGTGCCTAGCTGGAGAGATTTTCTGAATATCCAGTGTGTTTAGTGTTTTCAATTAGAAAAACTCAAACAACAAACCACAATATATTTATAAATTATCCGTACACACAAAAAAAGAAATGCTTTAATCATCAATAGTCCTAGTTTGAAGAATTTTATTTTCTGGGGGGGGAAAAATCAAACTCAAATAATAAATTTGGTAAGAAATTAATTTCTGGGCACTTCGTAGACATTCTTTTGGATGCAAGCTTTTTCTACCAGATATTTTCTATGTTTGACCTATCATTGATGAATGATGTGTCCAGGGTTACATAAAAGCTTTGACCCTACTCTCTCTCACCCCAATTTCAGCAGTTACTTATCTATCCAGATAGGTAAGCCTGGATTATTTTTTTTTGGTATACATAGTTTAAGCAGAAAACCTCCCTATTATGCCATTTTTCCTTCATCCATTTGTATGAAGGATGAACTTAACTGTCTTGCTCATTGGATCTGTATGTAGGTGACAGTAACAGAGCTAAAAGAAAGTGGTATTTTTGGTTGCCATAGCATTGTTGTATATAAATTATAGTGTGCTCACTTTTTAATTGTAAAATACTTCTCATTTGATTGCCATCCTTTGTTACTTGTTTTGATATTTTAAAAGTTATCTTAATTTTGGTTCCTGATTGTTATATCTAAACTACAATGATTGAATGCCAGGAAAAGTGTGACTATGAGTGTGTTTTGGGGCTTTGGGGCAGATAGATTTCCTCTTGAGGTAGTAGATTTTTTGCATGTTAATACTATGGTAAAAAAAATTTCCCAGAAAAAGCTACTGACAAAGGCAGTGGAGGAGACAGCTCCTATGAAATACTCAGAGTAAATGAAGAAAGTCAACTGAGCTAAGCCACCTATTTTGTTACCTTTAAGAGACCTTTTTCAGGATGAAATTGGGATGTATGGGCCATAATAAGTTTTGCTATCTAAATTAAACTCTGTTTTGGTTCAGAGTTCGTTAAGTTGCTTTAAAAAAAAAGAAAAAACAAAAAGAAACCTTGAACACTTGCGAGCCTTAAGTCTCTTCGAAAGTCACTGAAACTTTGGTATTCAGGTGCCAACATTGCAGCAGGTGTATGGGACGTTGATGTGTTTGAGGTTTTATCTTTCATCTGCTCGTTCTTTGCTATGATCAGTCACAGGGCTACCAGGAAATAAATAAGACTACAGTAAGATAGAGGGCACAGCTCAGGCAATGACTGGAGTTCACTTTTCCAACCCTCTTCTTTTCCTTCTTCTGTAACAGTGTGGTGGTAAATGTTAAGAAGAGTATTTTGTATTTTCTTGTACTTGAACTGTTCTTAAAGAGTAGAAAAGCTTATATAAAGAGATGCAGAAGCTTGTCGGATATGTTAAAAAATTACCACCTTACAGTTAAGCGTAAAGTTGCTAATCTGTAAATGACAGTACATTTGGAAGTTAGAGGAGAAGTGCATGAAGGAAGATGATGATGATGATTGTCAGTCTTTACAGTGGGTTTGAAATAAATGTGTTTGTGTTTTTTTTGTTTTGTTTCAAGATATAGGTCAAAGTAAACTGAAATTTTGAATTTAATTTCTATTATATTAATTTCAGTTTTCTATATGGGAATTATTTATCCTTGTATGGCAAGGTTTTCATAGCAGTGGGGCTACAGAGGTGAATTCCTTGAGAAGCTGCTAGAAGCTTCCTCTGTGTCCAATAGAGCCAATGCCAGCAGGTTCCAAGACAGATCTGCTGCCAATCAAAACTGAGCCCACCAGCAACAGTGGTAGTCCCTCTGTGGTAACATGTTTAAGAAGGGGGAAAACCAGCTGTGCAACAACAGCTGGAAGAGGCGAGTGAGTATATATCTACCCAGAGGGAGCTGGATAGGCTGGAGAGGTGGGCCCAGATAAACCTTATGAGGNTCTTTAATATCAGTGTGATAGATCAGTGGAATGGGCTGCCCAGAGAGGTGGTGGAGGCCCCATCCCTGGAGTCATTCAAGGTCAGGCTTGATGGGGCTCTGAACAGCCTGACCTAGGTAGAGCTGTCCCTACTTGTGTAGGGAGGTTGGACAAGATGACCTCTAGAGGTCCGTTCTAGCCTAAAACATTCTATGATTCTATACATGAGAGAAACAACTCTGCAGACACCAAGGTCAGTGGAGAAGGAGAGGGAGGAGGTGCTCCAGGCCCTGGAGCAGAGATTCCACTGCGGCCCATGATGAAGACCATGGTGAAGAAGGCTGTCACCATGCAGCCCATGGAGGTCAATGGTGGATCAGATCTCCACCTGCAGAAGGACCCAATGCTTGAGCAGGTCAATCTGCTTGAAGGAGGCTGTGACACTGTGGAGAGCCTGTGCTGGAGCATGTTCCTGGCAGGACTTGTGACCCTGTGGGAGATCCATGCTGGAACAATCTGTTCCTGAAGGATTACATACCTTTGAAAGGACCCATGCTGAAGCAGTTTGTGAAGAACTGTAATGGGTGAGGAGGACTCCTGTTGGAGAAGTTTGTGGAGGACTATTTCCCATGAGAGGGCCCCTATGCTGGAGCAGGAGAAGAGTGTGAGGTGTCCTCCCCCTGAGGAGGAAGGAGTGACAGAAACAGTGTGATGAAGTGACAACAACCCACATTCCCTGTCCTGTGCTGATAGGAGGTAGGACATAGAGAAAATCAGACGTGAAGTTAAGCCTGGGAAGAAGGGAGGGATAGAGGGAAGATGTTTTAAGATTTAGTTTTATTATCCTACTGATTTGTTACTAATAAAGGAAACTAATATCCCCAAGTTGAGTCTGTTTTGCTCGTGACAGTAATTGGTGAATGATCTCTCCCTGTCTTTATCTTGACCCATGAACCTTTTGTTATATTTCCTCTTCCCTGTCCAGGTGAGGAGGGAGAGTGACAGAGCATCTTTGGTGGCCACCTGGCATCCAGCCAGGGTCAAGCTAACACAACAACATGCTAATATGTAAATGCCGCTCACTGGACAAGCTACATTTGAGATTCAAATCACTGCTAATGAGGGATGGGTGCAGTAAGCTTGCATGTCATCTGCTTGTACTTGTGGAAAGCCTTTGACACTGTCCCGCACAATATCCTAGTCTCTAAATTGGAGAGACGAGGATTTGATGGATGGACCACTTGATGGATAAGAAATTGGCTGGATGGTTGCACTCAAAAGAGTTGTGTTCAGTGACTGAATGTTGAAGTGGAGACCAGTGACAAGTGGCATTCCTCGGGGGTTGATATTGGGACCAGTGCTATTCAAAATCTTTGTCAGTGGCATGGATAGTGGGATTGAGTGCACCCTCAGCAAGTTTGTAGACAATGCCAACCTGTATGTTGTAATTGACACGCTGAAGAGAAGGGATGCCATCCAGATGGACCTCGACAGGCTTGAGAGGTGGGCCCATGCGAACCTCATGAAGTTCAACAAGGCCAAGTGCAAGGTCCTGCACCTGGGTCGGGGTAGTCCCAAGGACAAATACAGGCTCTCCCCCTCTACTCCACTCTCATGAGACTCCATCTGGAGTAGTGTGTTCAGCTCTGGGGCCTCCAACATAAGAAAGAAATGGACCTGCTTGAGTAGGTCCAGAGAAGGGCCATGAAGATCATCAGAGGGCTGGAGCGCTTCCCCTATGAGAACAGGCTGAGAGAGGTGGGGTTGTTCAGCCTGGAGAAGAAAAGGCTCTGGAGAGACTTGATAACAGCCTTCCAGTACTTAAGGAGGGCCTACAGGAAATATGGGGAAGGACTCTTCTATCAGGGAGTGTAGTGATAGCATGGGGGGTGAAATATGGTAGATTTAGATTAGATATTAAGACGAAATTCATTACTATGAGGGTGGTGAGACACTGGAACAGGTTACCCAGAGAAGTTGTGGATGCCCCCTCCCTGGAAGTGTTCAAGGACAGGTTGGATGGGGCTTTGAGCAACCTGGTCTAGTGGGAGGTGTCCCTGCCCATGGCAAGGGGGTTGGAACTAGATGACCTTTAAAGGTCCCTTCCAACCCAAACTATTCTATGATTCCGTGTTTCTATATCAGGTCTATGCCATAAGTTGTAGTAAATGCAGTTAAATATTTTTAAGGTGTACATGCTGGAAGAAGAGAAGACAAGTGATGTATGCAAGCAGTCCTGATACAGTGACAAGGCCTGCAAGAAGCTAACAGCTCATTATATATTACTACTTTTGAGATATTCTTACCCAATCTACATTAAAATGAATTCTAACTTTAAGACTGGTGAAAATATTAAGGGGCCAGTTTGTCACATTAGTGTAAATGTGCGAAAGCTCTCTGACTTTACAGAGTTATATTTAATCTTACACCCACAGAAAACCTGTTTGCAAGCTCTCAAGTTACACAAGTGATGTTTGTGATCACTTAAATGGTGCTTGCAAACCAATATCGTTAACAAAGGGACTCTGAAAATCAAATGAGGCCTTTGACTTCTATGTGCACAAGGAGAACTAATTGTAATTAGATTACAGAAAATATGTCTGAAAATGCTAATTCAGTTTAATATTGCTTCTGAACAAGCCCTGCAAGTAATGTATTCCATCTTTCTCTCATTGTAGAAATGTTTCATATAGTGTTATTTTTCTTAATATCTTTTGCAATTTTCTTGAATGTAGAAAGACTGAAGGACTACTTCCCTGGAAATACTATTAAATCATGTCTTGCTGCCTGGATGTTTGAAGTTCCTAAGATCCATCCTCTTGCTCCTGACTACGGTCCTTTTTGCACTACTTAAAATCTTTTTTGTGCCTTAATGAAAATTCTTAGAGTATTTTGGTGTAATTATATGAAGAACTGCCTTAGGAGTCCTGTACAAGTCCTCAGTGTCTCCTTGTCAGGATACATATTGTTTCTGTTTATTACTATGACTAAGAAAAGGGCTGAATTATGCAATGCCTTCTTCGCTGCAGTCTACTGGTGACATCAGCTTTTGGCAATCCCAGGCCTCAGAGATCAAACTCTGGAGGAAGACTTCTCACCCTAGTGGACAAGAAACAGGTTAGGCGTCACTTAAGCTGCACATACATAACTCTACGGGGCCTGATGGCCACCTATGAGCGTGAAGGGAATTGGCCAATGTCATTATAAGGCCACCATCTATTGTCTTTAAAGGATCATGCTGTTTGGGAGAGGTTCATGGTGACTGGAAGAAAGCAAATGTCACTCCTATCTTCAAGAATGGCAAGAAGGAACATCTAGGGATGTTCTGGTAACATCTGGAAAACTGCAGGGTGATGAGCCTCTCCTTGGCATCTGGGAAGATGATGGAGTAACTAAACCTGGAATGCATTTCCAAACACATGAAGTAGAAGAAGGTGATCGGAAGTATTCAGCATGCATTTACAAAGGAGAAATCATGCTTAACCAACTTGATCGTCCTTTACAATGAAGTGACTAGCTTGGGGCATACAAGAGCAGTGAATGTTGTTTGCTTTGACCTTGGTAAGGTTTTTGACCCAGTCTTCCATAAAATCTTCGTAGACAAGCTGACAGACTATGGATTAGATAAGTAGGTAGTGAAGTGGATTTAAAATCTGTCTGAATGGCGAGACCCAGAGGGTTGTGATCAGTGGCATGAGGTCCAGTTGGAGGCCAGTCACTAGTAGCGTACCCTAGGGGTAAATACTGGGACCAGTACTGTTCAACACCTTCCTTAATAACCTGGATGATGGGCCAGAGTGCACCCTCAGCAAGTCTGCAGATAAAAAATCTGGGAGGAGTGGCTGATGGGCCAGAAGGTTGTGCTGCCAGGGAGAGGGACTTTGAGAGGCTGGACAGAGAAGAATCTCATCAAGTTCAACATGGGGAAATGCAAAGTCCTACATCTGGGGATACCTGAGCCAGTACTGGCTGGAAAACAGTTCTGCAGAGAAGACCGTGGGATGTTGGTGAACAACAAGCTGACCATAAGCTGGCAAAGGCAGCCAACAGCATCCTGAGCTGCATTAGGAAGAGTATTGCCAGCAGGTGCAGGGAGGCAATCCTTCCCTCTACTTGGCACAGGAGAGGCCACATCTTCAGTGTTGTGTGCAGTTTTAGGCTCCCATGTGCAAGAGAGGCGTGGACTTAATAGAGTGAGTCTGGCACAAGTCCATAAAGGTGGTGAAGATTCTGGAGCATCCTTCACCTGAGTAGAGGCTGAGAGAGCTGGGACTGTTCAGCCTGGAGAAGAGAAGGTTCAGGAGAGTCCACCAATGTGTATAAATACTTGATGGGAGAGAGTGAAGAACAGGGAGCCCGATTCTTTGCAGTAGTACCCAGAGCAAGAGACATGAAAGTCAATGTGAACAGCAGAAAACGCTTTTCTGCTGTGAAGATAGTTGAACACTGGCACAGGTTGCCTGGAGAGTTTGTGGTCTGCATCCTTGGAGATACTCAAAACCTAGCTGGACTTGGTCCTTGGCAATTAGGTGTCCCTGCTTGAGCAGGGGATGGGACAAGATGTTCTCAGGAGGTCTATTCCAACCTAGGTGATACTGTGATTCTGTATATTCCTTTCTCCCCCCAAGTAAGATGAGATTCATGTCATACTTGACAGTTGATATGGTTTACGAAGTATGTTGGAAAACCAAGCTCTGAGCCTTATAAATGAACTATCTAAAAACTAGTTTCCAGCACAGCAGTTAATTAAATAAACAAAACCAAATTTGTAGAAGAGGCTTTGGAAGAACAGAGGGAGGTTTTCCCTTTGACAGAAATGTAGCTTTTAATTCTGTGATTCTATCCCAGGCTTGTCAGAGTGTCTTTTTCCTGAAGACATTTTTTAAAATGCAGAATGTTTCCTCCAGAAACAATTTCTTTCCCTTACAAGTTTCATCTGTTAAAAAAGAATCAGCATATTTTCTGATGAAGACTGCTGAAGACTGCTGACTGGAACATCAGTTTTGTATCCCAGTAGATGACCTCTCTAAATTAATAGGTCTCACTTACAATAAAGTGACCTTTTCAAAATGGATCTCTGCCAATGTGTGTTTTCATGTCTTCGGCCTTCAAATTTTGAAGTGAATTCCTCCATGGGATTTCTAGAAGTGATCTGTTGTTTTTCATTCAGATTTTTCTGAAAAATTTGTGTGCTTCAGCCCAGTGCTGGAAACTTTGATAAAAATAATTTCAAATATAAGCCCCTTTTTGGTGCTTGTTTGTAACTGGTTCAGTATTTGATTCTCGGGGGTAGCACTCAAGCCTAGCTGTGCTGTTCCTTCCCAGGCTGAACTGCTCAAAGAGCTTTTACATTATGCTCTGACCACACAGGAATGGAGCAAATCACTGCTTTCTGAGTTCAGCTTTGCAATTATATTTTACAGGGGTGGAGGAATGTATGTCTGTGTCTGATAATTTGGAAAAGCTGTCGTTAAAGGGTAATCACACAACATAATCTTTTGCTTTCTACTGCATGCTTACCCATTGGTTACTGCTAAACTGCATACTATTTCTGTGGGAAGAGAACTAAAAACCTGATTGGACTTCTATGACATTAAAGATATGGTAGCTTTTTGTTTTGTGGCTGTATGTCCACACGCCCTGTGCTGTGCTTACATGTTTGGGGTTTTTTTTAAAATATGCATTAGTTAAACAATAAACGTCTATTTTCTGTGCTCTTAAAAAGCAATTCAGTAATCACTTAGAACAGCTAATGAGAAGAGAGGGAAATACAAAAAGAATATTACTGAAGATGACTGCTGGTCAATTCCTGTGGCATAAACTGCAACCTGCCACTTAAGTTCTTCTTTTCTTGGAAAGTGAGAAAGGATGCAGATGGCTGGTGTCATTCTGCATACACTGAAGGTCACTAGTATGTTTGTAATCCTAATAGTAGAGTTCTGGGATTTGTGGTGCCCTTGCACATATTTTTAAAACAGAGGATAGTTAAGATAATTAAAATTATAGTCCTTATTGCAGAATGGTCATTAAACACCGTGCATTTTTTGTAGAGTAGCAATGAGAGGCAGTTAGTATTATGTTGAAAGGCGTGGAAAACCTAATACCCATTTTAGCAGGAAAGAAAGAAGGATTTCTGGCACTCGCTGAATGTACAATCTTCAGGAGAAAAAGAAAATTCTTAATATATGGTTTAGTCTGTGAACTTGTTGATGTGTAACTTATTTTCTGATGCTATTAACAACTAAAAGTTAGGCAGCTGTTCTGCGTTACCTGCCAACATATTTTCTCTGTCTTGCACTTGTGCACATTCATGCATGCTAGTGCCCCCTCCTCCTGCCCCCCACCAGGAAATCCTTTGGGAAACAGCAGCACCAGTTCCCAGTTGGGGCTGTGTGCAGTTAAGCTCCCTGATCTCGAAGCCATGTGACTAGAAACGCAAGTTGCAGATTGACATCCGGTGCACAGTCTCCAACTCATTGGATAGCCAAAAAAAAAAAGAGGGAGTGAGGAGGGGAGGTTCCCTTGCTTTTTTTCTAGCGCTGTTAATTCCTGCTGGAGCTTGTTTGCTGCGAGCTCAGTTCATGGCAGTAACAGAAAGCAGCAGTGCTTATTTGGTAGCTCAGTGCTCTCAATGAGGTCAAGCTGGATGAAAGGGAAACCTCCTGTGGAAGCATCTACTGTAAGTTCTAACACTGCTTTTTCCACGCTCCCTCCAAATGAGTCATACCCTGTACAACTGAGCCAGGCTTTCCTGCTTTATGTCTCCCTAACTGATAATTTTGTATGTGGTTGTCAGGTTTTATGTTAATTGAACTTGTCAGTAAGGCATTGGTTGGATAATAATGCTGTGCATTTTGGGAGGAAAGAGCTTATTGTTCTATCCTTTTTTCTCTGAGGGAGAGGGAAGAATAAAGTGTGGTTTTGTCATTTTAAAAAGCTCCAAGCTGTTGAGGTTACAGCTCACCAGATTCTGTTTTATGTAATCTACAATTACTTTATTTAGAAAGTAGAATATATAAAGTGTCTTTCAGATGTCCTTGGATTTCACCAAATAGCTGTCCTTCTGTGAATAGCTGCCTAAACATTTATATAAAAAGGAAAAAAAAGAGAAAGAGAAAACACTTTATTCAAATCTTGGAAACATCTGTAGTAACTAATTTTAAGATCCACTTTCCTTACACAAGCTGCTGTTCCCCTGAGGGGTCTCTAATGTGATCATTCGGAAATATTTCTTGAAAACCTGATTCTGAGAATCAGCTGGTTTTAATGAAACTTTTTAGTTGCAATGACTTTCACAGTGACATGAAAAATTTCTCATTTTATGTAGTGAACTAGCTGTTTCTGCAGAAATGCTGTTTAGTGTGAAGGGATGCTAACTTCTGTAGGCAGTGTTGTGTCATTTACAGCATGGAATCCTTGTGCAATAATGAAATGCTGGACTGTAGATTTTTCAGCTACGTAACACAACCTCTTTTATGTACAGAAAACTTACCTGAATATGTATCTGGAAGGCTTGTAGAGTAGTTTCAATGAGTTGAACAAAATAACTACCACCTGTTTGGATTATTGTTAGTAATGTTTGTAAATGCTGAGGAGAAATAAAACACTACTGTTTAATAAATAGAAGACCCATTGCTTTAACTTGCTATGGTTTTTGTCTGGCATCACCGCAATATAAATGTGCGAAGATTATGTATAAATTAGAATCTGATACTTACCACTCTTGTTCTGAGGATAGGATCAAAATACTCTGTGGACCCATCACTGAATTTTTTTTTTTTGAATTTGTGATTTCTTGGTTTTAACGGAGGCTGTCTTCGGTTCCATTGAGACAGATACATTTTTAAACATATATAGTGGAAAAAAATATCCTGTATCTTTTTGTCCAGATGGTGATGTTTCTTTTCATTTCAGTATTCAGCTTCTGAGTTGATCCTAGTTGAAGATGAAATGACAGATACTGAAGATAATGAAGAGGAGGATTTAGGAGTCATGGATGATCAACGTAGTGTAATTCTTCATCTCATCTCTCAGCTCAAACTTGGCATGGACCTCACCAGGGTACAGACACTGTATCTCTTTTATAATTGTTCATTATTGTTTCTTCTTCTCATCCTTGTGTGTGTGTGCGCGCGTGCACACATATGATTCCTGTGATCATGTTTTGCCCCTGTGTACAAGGAATTTTGCCTCTTTGTAAAGGTGTGGTTTAAGAGAGATATGGAGTGCTCAGGCTTTCACATGAAGTGACCACATTGGATATTTTAGGGATTGTGGGGTGGGCTGGGGAGAAGGGAAAGAAAAAAGAAGAAGGAAAAAAAACCCCTAACACTCCTTATTTTTTTTATAAGTCTTTTGAAGCAACTATATGTTGTGTATATATCCCATATGTATGTTAAATCAGGGTGCACTGAGGAACAATAATGGCAATTGTATGAATGAAGGAGATGCACGCTCAAGTTACTGCTTTGTGGATTGGATTCCATTTAATTACTTGGGAACTTCAAAAACCACATGATGGTAAAGAAACTACAGTCTTTGATGTATCACTCAACAGCTCAAGAGTTTAACCTTCTGTGCATCCTTCTGCTCCTAGAACCAGTAATGTTATGAGCTTATCCACATTGATGTGATCAGAGAAGTTACAGCGTCTGAGAAATTTTCCATAAGTCCTTAGTGTTTTGGAAATGAGATAGATGGTCTGGAATCAGCAAATGCCTTTTTTTGAATAGCCCTACATTCCAGTGAAACCTTCTCATGAGCCTTAATAAACAGTCAAGTGGAGTTTTGTAAAGATATAGAATACCATTTCCTTCCACAAAGGTTTTCTACTTAAAAAAAACAACAAATAAAACCCCTATAACGTACTTCCCATGAATAAGAAAAGCTCATTCTGACACACCCTCCACAAATTAAAAAAAAAGTTTTGAATGACCAGAGAATTTCCCTTGTGCATGAAGTAGTTTTACAGGAGATTCTTCTCATGGGCATTTTGATATTCTGAAGAATTAATCTGTTTTCCTTTTGATCTTACATATTAATTAAAATCTATTTTTACTAGCTTTTACTTAAAAAATAAAGCTTTCTCAATATAGTCTTGACTGCCTCCTCTGGAACAATTGCCAGTATTTAAAAGTACCTATATTTTTAAAGACTGAACAATTCCATATCTGTTGCGAAATGTAGCTGTTGAGTAGCTGCACAGAAATTAATGTTTTAATAGAACAAAAGTTTCATAATTTCATTTGTGAATAATTTATACCTGTCACTTCTTAGTAAATCTGGGGTTATGTACAGTTCATTTTTTGTTTTGTTTTTCTTACATTCCTCAATTTTTTCATAACTCTTTCTCTGAAAAGTGTTGGTTTGCTAAGCCTATCAGAGTGCATTATGTTTAAACTAGACTAAGATACTTTATCTGTTGTTCTTGTGTCTTCAAAACATTTTGTCTTTGGTAATGAACAAGATTTTTCTTCCCTGATTTCCATTGTCATCTTTTTGTCACAGCAGAGAAGGCAAAATCTCCAAGACAAACAGTTAATGTAAACAAGAGAAATTCCTGTAAATAAAGAGAAGTGTAGACACTTATAAGAAAAGTAGGAAGGTAAATATATATGATAACTATTTCTTACATAGTGTTCTCAGGGCACAGTTTTTGAGGATAGTGATAAATATTATCAGCTCTACAGCACAGCAAGATATAAGCATGCATGAATCTGTGTATGTAATACCCACAGTCTGAAAAGAGGAGCAGGCATATGGCAGTTAGATCTGTCTCTAGTCTTTGTGATGCACGAATACACATATGATGAGTATTAATGAGACATGCCACATGTGCACATCACTCTTCAGACCATTTTGAGGATTAAAAAAAATTACAAGGCAGCTGTCTGCTTTTTTTACTAACTGCTTACTGCCATGAGTCCCTTAGAGACACAGATGTGTGGCAGTAAAGCTTGGTTTGTTGGCTGCACCTCTTCTAATTTTTCATTAGTCCTCTGAAAGTCAGATTTCAGATAGCCTTGATGCTAGTCAGCTTCTGCTGGAAGTGGTTGTGGCACAGTAGTTGGTAATAGCAGAGGATGTTTTATATGCTTCTGTTTTCTTGTGCCTTCTTCCCTAGGGTTGTTTCTTTGATTGATTTTGTGAGCTATGGATTGTAGCATGACATGCACATGAAAAAACAGCTTTTCTGAGCTCTTGGTGGCTTTGGGTTCTAAATGCATAATCATTACCTTCAGGTACCATATCAGAGGAAACAGCATCTTTTCCTTTTCCTACGGGTTGATTGCTTATTTTAGCCTTGGCCTTGCCTTCACTGACATCAATTTCCCACAGTGATGATAGCCACATTTAATATTGCAGAGGTGCTTCACTTTTGAAATATGTCATAATGCCATGCCTTTTAATCAGGAGTTAATAAAAATCTACTGTGAAGGAAAACATTGGCAATGAAGTATTAAATCTGCATAGGGATTTGCTAGAACAGGCTAAGCTCTGTTGTGGCCAACTAGACTTCAGCTGCTGCTAGAGAGAGTTGGGTGATGGAGCAGTTCACAGCAGCAGAACATAGTACAAAACTGGTACCTTGGACTGGGCTAGGACTTTAAACCTCATTTAAAATTGGAATTTCTGGGGAAAAAAATCTAAATTGTTTGTTCTTTAGACTTCTAAAAAATGAAAAATAGGCCCAAGAAACACTGACAGACTGATAAATTTGTTGGCAACTGAAATCTAATGGATTGTGACAGTTTGTACAGATGGGTATCACTCCCCTGCATTCCCTCACCTTCCCTACACAGTTAGTATGTGCTAAAAGTAAAGGGCTGCCATTCTGTGTAAAAGGGCTACCAGTAATCCTGCAGAATATCAACCTGTTGTAAATGAATATCATTGTATGTTCACAGTGTCATAATTTTTTAATTTGCATGTCAATATACCTTTACCCTGTAATTTTAAAATATAAATATGAAAATAGCTTGTTTTATTCTCATGGTGACACAGGTGAGAATGGGAAGCTTTTTACCTGTAAGAGAAAGACATCTCAGCATAGGATACCTTGGTCAGTTTTCTGGAAAAATTAGGGAATGGTGCTGACACCCATGTTTTGCCTCACAGTAAATAGTAGTGGGGATAAATATCTCTGTTCTTAAGAAGTCATGCTCTTACTTTTCTCAGTTGCATTCAGATCTACTTAAGTATAGGTGAATTCAAACGTAGGAGATTGTGATCAAGCTTTGAACCAATATTCTCTTTTTAGCCTCAATGAAAATGGAAGAATGACTGTTAAATTGCTCCCTTTTCATCTGAAGCCTGAAAAAGAATAAGAACAGAGATTATTCTAACATTTTAGAATGCAATCAAGAGATTTTTTTGCATCAGACTTCAGCAACTTGGTGTTTATTCTAGAGGGATTCTTTTGTCCATATGGTTGTCATGCTTGCTTTTTCTCAGAGGAAAAAAATTGGCAGTTTTGACGACTTATGTAATTACAAAAAAAAAAATATTGTTGTACTCCAGTCCAAAACCAATATAAAGATTACATAGGTCCTAAGTGTGTTTTTCTGGACAGTGCATTCTGTTTGGCTGCAGAAGAGTTGAAAACCTCATTCCTTTGGAAACAAGAGTACTAGCACAAATGCATGACAGCCCAATGCTGGCAAGAAGAATGCTATACACTTCCAAATCTGCTCATTTCTGTTTTGCTTAATTCTGCAGAAATCAAGACAGGGTCAATTAAAAAAAGAAAAAAACATGACTGGTGTGGATTTTTTCTTTTTTTTTTTTTTTTAAACTATGTTAGTGTATGGTGGTGGTGCATATTAAAACTTTGAGGCCATGAGATTTAGTAAAAGGCAATGTTTTCTAGGCATATTTTGCAATAGTGCAGTTGTGTAAGCTTTAAAACTCAAATACTTTTCATGCGTAGTTCTGCTTCCTTTTGAGGAAACAGTTAAATTATTCTGTGTTTTGCAGTGGGTCCTTTTCTGCTACAGTTAAGGATGTAGCTTCCATTTAAGCTGGGCTTTTAAAGCAAGATCAGTTGAACTGGAGTTCAAGCTCTATTCAGATTTTAAGTGGATTCTTTAAACTGAGTAACAGGAGTCCAGTGATTTGTAACATCTCTTTTAGTGGCTGTATTGGTGTAGTATGTAGCTGTAAAGCACATAGCTAGTACTTGAAAGAGTAGATATGAGGACTATATGATCAAGTCAACAGAATGGAACCACAATAGTCTTAATGTTGTACCATAAAATTTGCATCATCTTAAGTATGGTCTGTAGTTTTCTTCCCCCATTTGTGCTAATAAAGGTCACTCTTCTTAGAGAGACGCTTGGACATAACAAGATGCAGAGTGCTGTTTATTCAGATGAGTTTCTCTGCCCTTTCAAGTTCATGCAGTGAACTCATAGTTACTACTAGCATTTCTAGACAGAAGTGATGAGGTTTTTTTGCATACATTTTGCTGTTAGTTTCTCCTTTGATAACCTGATCTTTGAGTGTACAATTTGTATTAAAATGAGATCCGATATTGAAGGTCAGTAATGCTGAATTGCGTTGTTGTAAGATTATATCAGATAATGAATATTCGGTCAGAATGAGAATGCTGCAAGTAAGACAGAATTGTTTAAAGAGCTAAAAATACCCTAAGAAAATCTAGTGCCTTTCTGCTTTGCCTTCCAAAGTTTTAGATTTCACTTTTAAAGAACAATCTCCTCAGTCCCTCACTATCACACCACCATGGGGACTGTAGGCTGTCTTTAGGAGTCAGTAGTTTGCCACATGTAGTGTAAAATTAAGGTCCTCCATGATTCTGCGGCCTCATTAGGTTGGTAATAGTGACCATGTAAAGTCCTCAGGGCTTACAGAGTAGAGTCAGAAGAGTATCACAGATGGAACTTGCTTGATTTATATCTAACCTTGTAAAAATTATTAGCCTATCCAAAACTATATGTTTGTAAAATAATATATGTTTGTAAATAATACACAGAAGGAGGGAGGAAGTGAGCATGTATGTTACGAAATGGAGCGGTTCTCTTTCTCTGCAGTTGTGCTATGCTGACTTACTGCATAGCTGTTACGACTGCATTTGAACCATTGTGACTGGATTTTTTTTTCATGTTTCCAAGTTTTCTTTGAAAAGAACTAAATGATAAATAAAAATTTGACAGCTTCTATTTCATTGTCCATGGGATCCAAAAGGACTGAGCTGTGCTTTGATCCCACTTACAAGAGCAAGCTGTGGTAGCAGGGGTAAAGCACATATATTTGTGATTGAAGGGTGGCTCCCCGCCTGCCAGAAATAACCCTTACTTTTGGGAAAAGGAAAAATTAAATGCGATGACTCATTAAAGAGGAAAACAAAAGAATTGCTTTAATAGAGAGCAGCTGTTGGTCTGCATCTAGCATCATTGAGCCATTTTGATTCTAGACAAATTTGTGTGTGCCATAAGTTCCTTGTTGGTCATGCAGGAGTGACCTCTGAGCTCCCCTGGGATAGTCTTGCAAAAGGTATTGACTCGCAGAACTAAAACTCCACAATCAGAGTAGATTGTAAAGTAGGTATGTTTATTCGGCGCCGGGCACACGGGGGCTAATGCCACCAAAAACGTGTGCAAAAATCTTTCAGAGAATTACTTCTTTTTGTACAATCAACTAGTGCATATTCACAAGATTTTGAAATATACCCGTACATATTCACCTGTCCCTGCTTCTCATGCTAATCAGGCTCCTCCCATCTGCGGCTGCGCAGTGTCTTCTGGTGGTGGTCGCTGGGGGTCTCAGGGATGAAGATACGCTGGTCTTCCTCGCTGAACTCTTATCTGACCCCGAGGTTCCGCGCATGCCTGGTGTCCATTTGGTCTTGGCCCAAGGCTCCGATCTAGCCCAAACCGGCCACCTGGGATGAGGTCCTTTGTTCTTAGAGAGTATCTCCACTACATTCTGATAGGTAATTACTCAAAAGCAGTAAAGCGGCAACACAAAACAAGGGAAAATTAGTAGAGCAATAATGCAAAGCAAGGGAAAGTTACAAAATGTTACTTTTGGGATGGCTTATGCAGGGGAGCAAATGTAGCAACCTTATTCCCATATATCAGTAGCAAACTCAAGCCTATGTATCAATAACAAACTTAATCCTATGTATCAGTATGGAACATGGGGAGAAGCGAGGGAGAAAAATAAATTATTTTAGGTCCTGTAGCCCTTATCTGTCTTGCAGAGCACTCCAGGATGTTTCACTGGAAACTTTTAACAAAGTGTTATTCCTAAGTGGCTTACTAGATGAGCCACTTGAGACTGTACCCGAATCACTCAGGATTTACTTCTTCCAGTGCAGACTGCCTGGTGCTCAGTCCCATATTTTTTCTGCCCCCCCTGGAACCTCTCTAGTCCCAGGAGACTCCTGTAATGTTTGTGCAGTTCTTGTTTGTTTCAGCTTGTCTGAAAGAAGGTGAAAGCATGCAGGGGCCCACCACAGTAGTGTCATATGATCTAAAACCGAGGGGACATGCTGTGTGCTTGTGAGTGACAGGAGAGTGTAGGGGTGGCAAGGTGGTAAGGGTGGTGTGGCTTGTACACATACAATGGCAGTGTAGGGCAGATGGTCTTAAACAGGGACATTTCTGTGCCTGTAGCCTCCTGGGAAGAGCCTTAGAATGGTCAGCACACCTGGCATTAGGTTTGGTTGGATCTAGTTGGCTTGGCTTGTTAGAAGCTGGAAGGAACCTAATGCATATGCAGTGTGTGGTCAAGGGCCCAAATGTTTGACAGAATGGGTAGATGTACACCTTACACCACTTACAGGTTGATGATGTGTATATTTATATAAAATACTCATCTTCTAGTGTTTTGGGTGTGTCTCTCCCTTTTTGGAGAGTTATGATTAGTTTGGTTTGTTGATATTTGATGTAAATTAATTTACATCGAAGTATGTTTTTATGTTCTGTAAACAAGAACAATGGTTGGTTTGTGAACTGAGTGGAGAGGAGAAAGCAGATTTCCACATGAGCAGAACAGCCCATCCCTGTTATGTGAGCTGCTGTAGAGAATCATAACGAAATAGGAAGCAGCCTGCATGTCTATCAAGGCTGCTGCTTTTTCCTTTACTTGTTATTTACACTGCAAAGAAGATGAAATTGCCGTGGCAGGGGAGGAAAATATACTGCCCCCAAACTTGGCAGGGTCAGAATTGCAGCTGTCTTAACTGTTCTCCCCCCTCCTCCTGTGGTAGTATGATCATGGGGAAATCATATCTACCTTTGTCTGCTTTGCATACAGGTAGTGCTTCCAACATTTATTTTGGAGAAAAGATCCCTGCTGGAGATGTATGCAAATTTCATGGCCCATCCAGACCTGTTTTTGTCAATTGCAGCTGGAGCCACTCCTGAGGAAAGAATTATCTGCTTTGTGGAGTATTATCTCACAGCTTTTCACGAAGGCCGAAAGGGAGCAGTTGCCAAGAAGCCCTATAACCCTATAATTGGTGAAACATTTCATTGCTCATGGGATGTGCCTAGAGATAAAGTGAAAGCATTCAGAACTAACAGTGCCTCCACGGTTTCTAAGGACCCAACCAAGGAGTTTGGCCAGGACCAGTCCACATGCTACAAGCTGAGGTTTGTAGCTGAACAAGTATCCCATCATCCACCAATATCTTGCTTTTACTGTGAGTGCAAAGAGAAGAAAATGTGTGTGAACGCTCACGTATGGACCAAAAGCAAGTTTATGGGCATGTCAATAGGTGTTTCTATGGTAGGTGAAGGTAAGAAATGAGCTTTTATTTTGTATTTTTTGAGCTAATGTTGTGGGTGTCAACAGAAATTCAGATACTTCCCTGCTTGCTCTCCTTCTGACCTTTCCTTTGAACCTTGTGGCTATTTGCTTTTGTGAAGTTTGGAATTAAAACTGCAGGGTTAATGTAACTTTATTCTGTCCAGACCTAATGTGAGATACATGTTACATATATAAATGTGTGGTTATGTTTATATGATTCTGTTAACATATGACTGTACTTCAGATAAAGCTGCAGTAGCAAATGGCTACAGATAGCATATTCTGTACGAACATTTTTGTTTGTCTTGCTCACTTTTAAAGTAATAGGCAGTTGGGTATGAGACACTTTCACAACTGGAACAAAGCAATAAGAAAAAATGGAGTTTTACTTTAGGCTGACATTCTTTTTTCATAGTTACTGCAAAGAATCATGGTTTCTGTAGTGTTTGCAAAGTTAGTGCATTATCTCTAGCTTTATAGAAAGTCATGTAGTTGAGGTATAAATTGTGGTTTGCTATATCATTCATACACAGTCTGCTTTGTGATTAGTCATTGCTCAACATGAATTCAGAAATACAGGGAATCATGACCAATTCTTAATGGATAACCTGAACTTGTAAACACACCTGTACCAGTGTTATCGGCTACTGATGTATTGATTTAATGTTTCTAAGCAATTTAGTCAGTCCATTTTGCCATTCAAGGGTAATTTCCTGTGTATTTTAGTGTTTTGTCCTAACTAGTTTTTAGGCTAGTCTCAGAAGTACCAGGAAATTACAGTAAATGCTTCTTTTTGTCATTGTGATGTTAAATACTATGATGTTAAAGGTAAGAAAAAAGTAGAGTGGGAGATGTACTGATTTGGTTTTGCTTATTAGTATCAGCAAAACAATTATGCTGAAAACATACAAATATGTTGTTATTTCTGCTAGCTAGAACTCAAGAAGAAACTTTAACAGTAGAAAGGACCATAGTAGCTTCTTTCCTGATGGCAGTATATTTTCTTTGTTGTACAAGAGCCATGAAACGTCCTTATTGCTAGATTTGATACTGTGATAAAGTCTATAATGGCACAGCTGTTTCCTTCTTCCTATGATTTAGATGCTTTGCTTTGAATACAGAGTTAAGGAAGTTGGGAAGGGAGTGACAGAAGGGAAATTGGTCTTTCTGTCTCCTGACTGTACTACTGCCAGCCCAAGTCTCTGGTGTAATTGCTACATTTTTCTGGTACATATTCATTCTAGTACTCTTTTCTCAGTGAAGGGAGCTGCTTAATGTAAATAAAACTAAACACAAAGTCACTAATGTCGGAGTAGGGAATTTTCTTCTTCTCGCTGCTGGTGCACACAGTTCCCTGGGATTGGGGGTATCTATTGTGGCGATTAATTAAGACTTCAAAGTCCTGATGTATCCTGGTTTTGAGATAGAAGAGTCTAAGAATTAAGCACTTCCCTACCCCAAGTATTGTTTAATGTGTGTTTGGGAGAATGAGTTCTCCCCTATCCTCCCCCTTTTTTTTCCATGATCCTGGTGATGTCCCAGGAGTGGAGGCAGGCTTTGGGGAACATCTGCAATGGTGAACTCTTTTATTGCAAGGTTTGCTGCTGTCTTTATGATGGGCATTTTGAAATGAAGTTTGGAGTTACCAGTTTATACTTACCATTCATCTTTTTTGTTCATATAAGCAGTGCAGAAGCGTGCAGCTTCACAGTGACTAGCACTTCTGGGAAGTGGTGCAGAAACTCCAGTGCAGCCCAAGCATTTCTGTTGCGTGTTGAGGACTGGCAATAGACAGCAAGAAGTTGTACCGCTGAAGCTTTTCTATCATCTGAAAAAGGCTAGCCAAAACTTCACACCTCAGTTTAAAACGTTTACTTCACAGTGCGGTTTCTTCACTTGAAACTACACATTCTTCAATTTTTAAAAAAATTAATTTTAGTCCCAGGGAAGTCTTCCTACTTAAGTTGGTGTGTAGATTTGTCAAGCTGTGCAAAAATTAGAATTTACTGCAGATGTTTCTTTTTCATGTGCTGCGTAAGTATAAATTCTGTATGAAATTGAGGTCAGCATGAGTACTGGGGAATAGACTGCTGAACCAAAAAAAAATCAGCTGCTGGACTTACAATGTGGAAAAACTATGTCTGTATTTACACATCTGGTAATGCACAACCTAATATTTTTTTAATGTGATATATAGTTTGGAGAATTTTATGAATTGCAACAGTTCAAATGGAGTGAGTTAGTCTAGGAAAGAATAGATGGTGGAAAGACATGTCAGTCAGAATGCAGATGGGGGTGGTTAAGATAGGTAGAAACTAAGGTTAGCTACTAGAAGAAGCTTTCTGACAAGAAAGTTGACTGGTACCATTTTAGCATCTTATTTTAAACTGTTAAAAACTCAGGAATAGTTGAAGTATTATGACTGATCCTGCTTTTGCTAAGAGTCAAAGTGAGATCTTATGAATCATAGAAATCCCTGGGTTTTGTTTGTTTCTTTTTTTTGCTACTGTGCATTGGGTGAACAAACTAAAAATATGTTATTGTTGGGGTTTTTGTCTTGTCCCTTACTCATTTTTTTGAGTGTTGCTGGAATTTACTTACATATGTATGAGTGCCTTTGACCTTTTGTTAGATCAGTAAGGATTTTTGATTCATGGTGCTCCTTGAAAGGAAGTTTCCTTGATACCTGTAATATACCTCTGTCCATTCTGGGACTTCATTTAAATCATTCTGATGTTGATATAGTGGTTTCATTCAGTACTATTTGTTGTATGTAGGAAAAAACAGTTCCTTCCAAACAGAGCATTAGAGGGCTGCAATTAATGTTTTGGATAATTCAGTGGTAGGGAGTGACCATCTTGTTCTAGTTCAGATATTTATCAGAACAGGTTTCTTCGGCCTGTAACTTTGTTTTGATCTTAGTGTTGAACTTTTCTCTATACTGAACAATTTTGTGTGTGTCCTTCAAACAGTTCAATGAATCTTATTCTACTGCAGTTGGCTATTTACAAAAATAAAGTAGAACTAAATTTTTGGACCTTTATTGTGAAAGGAATATGTGGGTAGTGTTTCTGCAGTGCTTTTGAAGTGTATTTTTTTAACTTGCCATAATGTTCTTAGATGTATAGAGCATGTTGCTTTTTATGCTTTGTTGTTAGAAACAGCTGTGGATATGCTGAAAGGATGTCATGGAATTACAGAGGTTTCTATATGAATTTAAAGAATTAGGGGATTTGAGGACAGTATGGTCCTGTCGTAAAGTGGTACACCTCTGTATCTTAATTGTAAAATTTTTAGTGTATGTTGCACCTCAAAGTGACTAAGGTTTTGTTGGTTTTCTTTTTTTCCTATCTGTGATTTTTGTTTGTTGATTGAAAGTGTGTATCAGTTGCAGAGATACAGAATGAGTAGGAAAGCACTGCTAGAAATCCATGTGAGAAGCTGTTTTATATGCTGGCCCTTCATCTGTGGTTATGAGTGGTCTGAATCTGGCTTGCTAATGAAGTGTCTCAACTTTTTTTTCACTATATAACAAAACCCCCATTCTTCAGAGTAGTCAGCATTGAGTTTCCCCATGAGAAAACTACCCCGAATAGAAGAGAGGGTATTCTGAATAAGAGAATTCATGTTGCACGTGCACTCCCTAATTCTTGTTAATGTTAATTATGTACTAACGAGAGAGTGAGGGAGGAGAAGAAAGTGTGATGAATAGGATCACATGAAGATTTAAATTAGCAAGAGAGGGAAGAGTCAGTGTAAATATTTAGTGTTTTTCACATGGTCCAAAGAATCTTCAAATGGATAGTGGTTGTAGGAGAAGGATGCTTTAGTGGAAAAGGCTGTGGTGAGCACACCTCAGTGTGGGCTGTGTGTGTTCCTTTTCTGCTCATGGGCTTTGTCCCAAAGCAGCAAAATCCAACAAAAAGTGTCACCTTTGATTCACAGGTTAATTTTGCAGATACAATAAAGCATGTTTAAGTGGGTTCCTCTGTATTATCAAGTGGCTAGTTATGTCTTGTGTTTTCATTCCTGTTATTTTAAATGTTTTAAAAACTAGTGAGATATAGGCTGACAAAAATTATTTTTAAAATTGAAATCAACCTTGAGGAGATTTGATAGGTAGGGAAAAGGTTCACTGCTCTTTCCAGGGTAAATCTAAATGAAAGCAATGAATGTCTTTTCTCTTGTTCTTTTCTGTTCATATATGTATGAGTATGTGTTTATAGGTGTATGGGGTCTATAATTTCTATTGATAAGGCATTAGTGAGTTTTAAATATACCAATCCCAAAGACTGACTGCTCCATGCAAACTGGAGCTACCTAGATATTTCCCTGTGTTTGTATTGCTAGTTTTTGGCCCAGTGGTTTCAGAACAGGTTTTGTATGGCATGGCACTCATTACTTAATTTAGCAAATGGCTCCAGTCTTTGAAAAATGAGCAATACAGTTTGCAAGAATGTTTATAAGATGATAAGAGCCCGGTTCTGGCATCTCCTGCTTTCCTGTATAAATCTACACAGCTGGTGATGCACGATGCCCCCCGCGGGGTTCATCCCGTACATAACTTGCTCCTGTTTGTGTCCTGATACAAATAATGCAGGCAGAGTGAAGAGCCTGTTAAATTGGGAAAGTGCCCTAGGCAGTTTGTGTCCCACATACCATTTGTTGTTCAGATTGATCTCCATACAATCAGTGGGGAGCATTAAATTTCGTATGCCTTTTCTGCAGATTATTGATCCAGAGCCTCCTCTGGGTATTTTGTGTTACTGGAAAATCAATTCATGAAGCTGCAGCATTAGTGAGGGACATGTAATAGTCAAACAGGGAAAATTTTATGCTGTGAACACTTCCTTTAATGCAGGCTGAGAAGTTGTGGAAAGGAGCGTGACTGTGAATACTTTGCCTTTGTCAAAAGCAGGAGTAAGTAGTGTTGAGGACATTTCAAGGGGGAATTTAAAAATTCCACACTTGTTTATAGAAAATTCATCCTTCCCTGTGGAATTTTTTCAAATACGCTAGATTACTAAATCCACTGTTCCTCCCAGAGTAGTTCATCTAGTGCATTCTTCCACACATAATAGCTGCCTATAAATAGTTAAGATTTTTAAAAAGGAATTTGCAGTTTCCAGAATAATTCTTTGGTGTGAGAGGATGAAACATTACTGAAAGTGGGAGAATCTTCTGTAACTTTTCATGTATATTTACTTACAGCCATTTTAAAACTAAAACTAAATAATCCCTTACAGTGTGGAAGCAAGGGAAGAAATATAGCTTGTATATTTTCCAGCAGATACTTTTAATGATCAGTAACACTGTAATCATACTAATAAGCAGATCTTAAAAGTACACAACACAATATTAAAAATAATGGTTAGATTTTAGGTTTTCTGCCTTTAATTTATCAAGATTTAAACATGGCAGGGTAGGACATGAATTCAAATCATGGTACAAATGTTGACTCTCGGTGTCATTTTGTCCTTCTCTTCCCTAAGAGAGCAAGAATCTCAGTCCAGGTGTGGTGCAGCTACAGTCTGCATGGCACTTCACTTAAACAAGGTTTACATGTGGACTCTGCAAACAATGGAATGCAAAACTAACAGTCACTTCAATACTAAAAGTAGTATCAAGTTGTGGATATTTCAAATCTTCCCTTTATTTTTTTTTAGATTTTAATTATTGAGCTAGAGTAACATTTCAAGTGAGAAAGCACTTCATTAAAGTGTATTTATTCAGGTATTCAGGGAATTTAAAAAATATGCTACTAGGTGCTAAAAATACTGCCAAAAGTGCTGGATTCAGTTTGTAATATCTAACCTGGTGGTGGTGGCTCAATATTTACATTGAAGGTCACAGCTGTTCACTTTTCAGCATGCTTGGCAGTGTTCATTGCAGCTCTGTGTCCCTCTTGCTTGAGGATGGAGGAAAAAAGCTATCGAGCCCATCAGAAAGACAAAAGCAAACCTATACTAACCCAGAAGGAAATTGTGTTTATTATAGCAGTTTCCTCTTACGTGGGGACATGCAGTGACAGTCAAAGGAGGATGGGTGGCCCCGGGAAAATAGAAGACTCTGGAGATGCTCAAATGAAGGTGTGGTTCCTAAACATGGTGAGGTTCTCCTCCAGTACTGAGCACCACACCTGCCCACCATACTGCTATTAGACACTGTGTCTTTAAAAAAAAGAAACCAAGCACAAAAACCTCACAACAAAACCCCCCAAACTGTCGTGTTGGAAGCTGATGCTTTTAGGTGAACTATGCATTTTGTGTGAGGATGGTGTCTGTGCTTAGACCATTAAGACTGGGGAAATGTGACCTCATGGCCACAGCACCACAGGCCATTTCCTGCAGTTGCTGCTACATGTCTGTTGTCCATGACTGTAATGAAGAAGGTGGAGAATAAATGGGAAGAGGAGGAGAAAGGAAAGCTGACAGACTCGAGTCTGAAACCTGTTGTGGTTCTCTATGTGGAAAATGCCCAACTGCAGACTGTCATGTTTCCTTTCTGCATTTGATCAGTACCCATTAGCTTTCTTTGATCCTTTTTGAAAATAATCATCTAGTTAAAAGGCTTCTTGATTGTTCTTTATTAATTTAATGTTATTACAGCATCCATTTAATGAGTTTGATAAGCAAAGTGTTCAGCTTGGTGTTACCTGCAGGTATGGAGCCAAGGAATTGCCAGTAATTTTCTTTGTGTGGTAGAGACATTGGTCTCGATGGTAATAGAGCAGTGGCCCTGGTGGACGCTCATTGATTATGCAAGACTTTTGCAAGAGCTGTGTGGGGAACCAGGCATCTGGAAATGAAGGAGCAAACTTACAGGAAATTTCTAGATGGCTTCCTTAAGGATGTTTCCTAGCTACACCCAGGCAGACCTAGAGAAAGCCTTTCACTCCCACTAGCAAATGCGTCATTAAGAAATTAGTGGAAAGGACCTGATTGTGTCTGATTGAATGAAGAACTGAAGAGTGATTTGGCTATGTCCATATTTTTTCTGGAGAGAGATTATGATATGACACTGAGTGAGCATTTGAATATTCAGTGTGGCTTTTTGCAAGAAGGTGTTGTTTTTTTTTTTTCCCCAGCTTTAACAGTTTATTGCTTGTCAGCAATAAAACAAGTAATCCAGTCAAATTTTCTGATAAGCCACTTGGTACCATGAAGGATCCCAGGATACCTATTCAAATTATGTGCTTTTGAAAATGTTTTGGGGGTTTTTTTTCTAAGAAATTTTGTTCCAGAGGACAGACTATTTTTCTTAATAGTACCCTCCTTCAAGGCAAGTTACACGTTGTGCTCCCTGTGGAAGTACATTTTGATGACAGATCAGTGACTGTCAGTGAACTTTTATAATTTCACTTTCTACCTTCTTCCTATGCAGGTGTTCTTTACTTGATGGAACATGAAGAAGAGTATGTTTTCACCCTGCCTAGTGCTTACGCTCGCTCGATACTTACCATCCCATGGGTGGAGCTTGGAGGGAAAGTCAACATCAGTTGTGCCAGAACGGGCTATTCTGCTACAGTCACATTCCACACCAAGCCATTCTATGGAGGGAAGGTCCACAGGTACAGGAATTACTGTCTTATTCTTGTCTACCTGCTACTGGATTTCAGTGGAAAGACTCTTGGGCATCTTTCAGATCTTCCATTGGAGTATCTTATAGATGGATATCTGAATTTCTTTTCCTGTTAGTGCCTGAGATGTTGTACAGCTTTAGAGCATAGTTTACTGTAGTTTCACATTTTATATAATTTAACTGATTTGGATTTATTTCTCTTGTGAAACTAAAGTGAATATATTCTTTTAGGCTTTGTTGCTTGTAAAATTGCTATAAGTGCACGATTAGAAAAGTGTGCATAGAAAAGGTAATACTTCCATCTCACCAGCTGCTGCCTCTGTGTGAGACTTGCAGATGAACTGGTGTTACAGGTGAAGCTTCTGTAAGGAGAGAAGCAAAAGTGTCTCTGCCCATAGCAGTAGCTCCCTATTGAGGGCTCCCACTTCTGCACTGAAATTCCAGATGATGAAAATACTATTTGTGTCTCTTTGATTCCCCTTTATTAAGGCTGTGAAAAGGCACTGTGCAAGATAGCTTTCAGTCTTACTTCCATGCTCAAGTTGATGACACAGTCATTAACGGACAGACTCCTTTCTTGTTCTGCTGTGGACAGTGTACATCAGAAGGCTGTGCTTTTGCATGGCTGCCTCTGTTTTATTTCAGTCATTCTAATTATTCTTCCTTATGTGTGATTCATTTCAATATTGTGTTCAGGCAAATATCAACATGGGCTCATTTGACAGGGGTTTTTCTAAGGGGCGTAGATTAATGATTGGCACCATGAAGATGAGTGAAAATTGGGGAAAGTTGTGTTGTATTAGTTTAACAATTTAAAAGCATAATTGAGTTTACAGGCTACTTGACATTGCTTACTGAAGCGCATGTATGCACTTTCATAGAGACACACACACAAAACTGCATTCTGGTTTTCCAGTCCTTCCTGTGCATTTTGCTCACTCTCAGACCAGTTCTTGGACTGCTGAGGTAGCTTTAGTCATTGCATCTCGTCAGCTGAGAAGTAAACTCGCAGAGCTAAAGAAGAAAATAAAGGTACCTAAAGTCTTTGGCATAGGTATCTGACAGTGTTATGTTCAGGTGTGAAAATGTGTGTACTGAAAATGTCACATGAATGTTAGGAGTTGTTTTTCAGGCTGATGAGGTTCTGGGTTAGAGCTGAGTATCAGAGTTTTTAGTTGGTTTACTGCTGTACATTGGGAGAAGGTCATCCAAGAGCTATTGCTGTGTGAGCAGAGCTTTCCTGGGTTGAGTCTTTCTTTTAGGAGACAGCATCACTTGAATATTTACTTTGTAGATGTAGAAAGCTGCTTGTAGCCTTAGCTGGTGCTTTCATATGCTGATAATAAATAGTACTAGTGATTTCTGCTGTCTTTTTTTCTTCCCTCTTGAATTAGGGTTACAGCCGAAGTGAAACACAATCCCACTAACACCATTGTATGCAAGGCACAGGGAGAATGGAATGGTACGCTGGAATTTACATACAGCAATGGAGAAACCAAAGTGATTGACACTAACAAACTGCCTGTTATCAAGAAAAAGATTAGGCCGATAGCAAAGCAAGGCCCGCTGGAATCAAGGTAAGGGCAGAGGCGTTACAGTGTTCTGCTTCTGCACCTCACGTGGGAACAGAGCAGGGAAACAAACTGCAGTTATAAATGATGTGGTTCAAAAATGTCTTGCTTTCTGCAGCACATTAATCTAGGTACAAATAGCTGAAGCTGTGTATTGGTTCTTTGGACATTAATATTATAGTTATGTGTACATCAATTTTGTAGAAGGGGAAAATGCTTGTATGCATTTTAATGAGAGTTTGGAAAATGGTAGTGCAGTGTTTCCACCTGCTCTTTTGAGTGATGGTAACATGGTAGTCACATTAGTCAGTTTGTTGCAAGTAATGTTACATCTTGTAATTTACACTAGAATTTCATCTTTGATATGTTTCTGAATATATGTATAAAAATATGTAAAATGTGATGCAATGTGAGATATAAATATAATACACACACGTGGTTTCAAGGCTCTCAGCACCCACATCACGTGCCTAACTGACTAGGTACATTAGAAAAAACTTGTTCTGTTATTCACTGTCTCAATAGCTGCTGACGCTTATCTTCAGAAAAATCAATATTCTTATTGAATTTAGGAACATTTTATTGGAGGATTTAAAAACATGAGTTAAGCTTCATTTTATTATCTGTAAATATGTTCTCTTTATTGTACGAAGGTGTGTCTAGAGTCATTGTGCAGCATCAGATATAATTTCCCTACTTTCTAGGCGTGTTTGCTTATCACAAACTCATTTTTTCCCGTGTTTTTGGAACAGAAAGGTTGGAGTAAATAAGGAAACCAGTAGCTCTGCAGCGTATTTATTGCATATTTTGGATACTAGTAAGCAAATTACAACTATCCAGTGTTTCTGCAGGATATGCAGTTTATCAGATTGTAAACAGAAACTCATTTAAACACCCCTGGAATTGTGAAAGCTGCAGTTGGTTTCTTCCCAGTATTTTTCTGGACAAAGTTTCTGCTAGGCTAATATAGTGTGAGAAGGCATCGCATCTCAATGCGGTCAGTCATGTGAAAAACAAGTTTGGTTATATACTGATAGTTATTGTTAACTGGGAGCACAGACCTAGAAGGACTCCCTAGAATCAATGCATCATTTCCTCTGTCAGTAACCTGTTGGGAACAGTCAGTGTCCCAATTTAATGTACTCTTGGCTTTTGGCTAACATTCTCTTATAATTCAAAAATTTAACTGCAAATAAATGCATGTCATTTGGGGGTGGATCATCAGTGAATGTGAACAGGAAATGATAAAAACAAATCCATCTGCTTTGAGAAAAAAGCTCAGGTTGCGAAGAGTCAGGAACATGAACAGAAGCTATTGAGAAGGTTAACTTGCACAGCAAAATACTGGGAATTGAATAAATCTGAAAATCTGATCCACAAATGCAATGAATATCCTAGGAGAGTGCTGGTTCACAGGTGGTGTGACTTGCAGAAATGGCCTGGAGAACATGGCAGGAGTCTGCCTTCTCACTGTGCTGCTGTCTGGCTGAGCACTGGGCAGCGGCAGAAGCATCCTCACTCTGTCACTTCATCATGGTGAGGGTGACAGAGCATTGGAACAGGCTGCCCAGGTGGGTTGTGGAGTCTCCTTCTCTGGAGACGTTTAAAACCTACCTGGATGCGTTTCTGTGTGACCTGCTCTAGGTGGTCCTGCTCCAGCAGGGGTGTTGGACTAGATGATCTTTCAGGGTCCCTTCCAACCCCTAACGTTCTGTGATTCTGTGATCATGCAGGCACCTTTGGCAGCATGTTACCAATTCTCTGAAAGAAGGCAATATTGATGCAGCAACAGAGCACAAGCACTGCCTTGAAGAGAGACAGCGAGCAGAGGAGAGGCAACGTGTGGCTCTTACAACACCGTGGAAACCAAAATATTTTGCCAAAGAGGTACTTTCATTGTCTTATTTTAAAGACACGATAGCATGATTGTGCATGCAGGAGGATGCTAGTACAAGTGAATTTGTCTGTGGTTTTTATCATGGGCTAGTGTTATATACCACTGATTGTTTTAAACAAAGTTAAATAAATTCTATTTTTGCCATTGTTAAAGAAAAACAATGGATTTTTCCATCTCCACATTGTGAACTTGTTTACTTTCCTTCAGTTAGATTTGCTTTAACCTGAATTTTTTGTACTTAATGTTAGGCACTTAAAGCTATGTTTTCTACCTTAAAATCCACACCTTAATTTGCAAATTCTGTGTACTCACATCCACTACTAATCTTGATCTCAGCACACTAAAGTAAACACAATCTAGGAGTATTTATCTAATATAGGTAAGCATGGACATCTTAAACACATTCTTGGATTTCATCTGCTTCAAATGGACAGATTTTACTAAGTTCACCTTTGCCCTTTCTTAGAGGAGAGGGGGAAGGGAAATAAAACTGCCTGAGGGAATTATTATGTGGCTGTGTTGTAATGTAAGCCAGTACGTGCAGCTATTTAAACCAGCAGTTCACCTGTTGCATCTTACCCTTGCTTCTCTTCCCTGTTGTAATTTTTCCCCTCCCACCCAGATTACCTTAATTCATTAAGCACAGAATTTTCAGATGACAAGGCTTGTTTCTTGTGGTGTTATTATTCTTTTAGCTTTATGTGGACATACACAGATCCAGTATGTGTAAATCTTGTTGTAATCTCTGCCTAATTTTCTTGCAGGGTGACGGTTGGCTGTACTTGAATCCTCTCTGGAAGACCCATTGACAAGATAGAGCAGTTGCCTCATAACTTTTACCTTTAAGGCATTAAAATGATACAGTATATAACTTCAGGATGTCATTGAATAGGTCCTGTTATCAGAAGACACAAATGAGAAGCTATGTACTGTGAATGATGCATCTCAAAATAACCACAAGCTCAAGTTTATTCAGGAGCCATTTTGTGTGTATGGATACACAGACACACACACACACATCTATATATGCACACATATGTACACACAGTGTGTATGTGTTTGTGTGTGTATGATTTACACTACATGTAAACAAGTATAAACACTAACAGTGATTTAAAGACCTTTTCCTCTAAGTGTTAAGGCATAGAACTCCAGCTGGACTCGGTTGGGGTTCCCCGAGTTGTGTGCTTGCAGGATCAGGCCCTGTGTTAAGTATTTAAGAAAATACTTTTTTATTAGTATTGGTTAAGGTTTTTCTATTTTTTACTTTTGCCAAAAATGTTTTGCACTTAAAATATGACTTGTCACTTAATGGCAGTCATTCTATCTGAACAGTCATTGAGTAACTCACTTTGACATAAGAATGACACACTGACAGCACACTCACTCTTTGGGATGCTGATTTAAGAGCATATTTCTTATTGCTTATGAGTGTGAATTTTCTGCCATCTTATAAGAAGTAGCAATACCTTCTCAAGAAGGTTCGCCCTAACCCGCTGTGTCCTCACTTGTTTGTTCATACTTCCAGCTGTTTAATAGATCTCTGGTCACCAGTGAGCCATCTGCTCTGTTCGTTTTGATCTTGCTGTGTAATGTTCTCTAGCTACAGTCATGCCAATTCTTTTGGGTTACATGTTCTGCTGAATCCCTTCTGGCAGATGTAGCTGTGGTGTTCCAACTCGCTCTTGCCTCAGCTTTCCACCCCCATGTAGGAGAGGCGTAGCAGGCAGTTGGGCTGTGCCTGAGGCAACCCCTTCACAGCCTTGCTTTTTAAGTTAAAGCACTGCTTACGTGTTCATGCCGAAATGCCAGGCTGTGCACTGGGGCAGGTGGGCTGGGCAGGAGTAGTGTCCTGCTGTGCTGGGTGTCAACCTTCCCCACCAGCTGAGAGCTGGGTTCTGTATACAGCGCTGGGGAATGAGGGAGCTCCTCTGCCCAGAGCCCTTAATTCTGTATTAAGGCTCCAAGCAGACCTGTATTTTGATCCTTTTGCTTTTGACCCAGGTTATTGCTTCAGGATGGAATATTTGGATGAATAGAGATGATATAACTGGTCTTCTCAGATGAATGATTTTCTGATGCAAAAGGAGCCTTAGTAAATTACTACACTGAGACAATAACTTCATTAATAAAACAAATGAAATGTCATATAATTTGTCTTGTAAAGTTAAGGAAAAAATACACAGTCCTGCAGCTTGCTTGTGCTTTAAGGTAACCACTGTGACATGAAGGTGGATTCTAAAAGTGTGTAAAGGCTTTGTTCATTTTTAAGTTGTATTTGTTGAAAGTGAAGATGTTTCTGAGAGAAGTGGCAACAAAGACAAATGTGAAATGTGACTTCTTCTCAGTGCTTCTTTCTACAGTGCCCCGTAAAGAAACCACTGTATTTCTAACGTACAGCAGCATGGATGCCTGCCTTTCTGTAGTATGGATTAATTTTGTGCCTTTTATCTGCTTTCTTAATACAATAACTTACGCTTTATAGATATTACACAAATATATTTAGCAGTGCTTATATCTGTTACTGTGTGTCCTGCATTTTGTAATTATTTTTTTGGTAGATGTTAAAAATCTCTCAACTCAAAAAGGCTAAACAGAGGTGTGTACATAAGGAAACATGCCATTAGTCATTCATTTGGTCAGAATATTTAATAGAACATTACATTTGAACTTCAGATCCCTATTTAATGAAGGTATGGCTCCTTTTTCCTCCTAAATGCTATTTTCTCAGCTTGCATGTCCTTTTTTGCACGTTAGAAAGATTCATGTTATAAATTATTTAAATCCTATTTTTTTAAAAAAATGTGGACTGTATGAGCCGGTTTTGTGACTGACATTTATTTAAGGAAAAAAAAATCTTATTTTTAGGAATAGTTGATGTTTTTCTGTAACAGAACCAAAATGTTGCTGTCATAGGACTGAACTACTACAAATATCACCAGGAAAATGTGTACTTTTATCGCCTGCAAGAATTACCTTGATAGTGGATCCACTCTTGTTCTAGACTGATAACTAACTAGAAGTATTCATACAGTTTGCAGTACCATCACAAGCAACAGGCAAAAATGCAGAATTAAACATGTGGAACATCCTCTCATAACTTTAACTTTCACACACCAAAGAACAAGCCACACACTCACTAAAAGTAGCCATTGAAAACCTCTGTAAGGCATGCAGGCCTGTGCTGCTGGAAGAGTAGACCTCTTTCAGCTTTGATGGTATGACTGTCAAGGCTACAAAGAAGCTGTAGCCATTCTTTTAAGGAGAAATTTGAATAATTTTATGCTTGTAAGTAAGTTATTGAAGACTTTTTTCTGTCTGCATGGTTGGTTGTTTCTGCATGCCAAGAACATTCCACTTGTGCTCCAATAAATGTTTTGTTTTGTTCTGATGCTGTGAAGAATCCCCTGATGCCATTACCACTGTTTCTTTTCCAAACCTGGGAGAGGCAAACATAAAAATAACCTTTTCTGAAAAGATCCCATCAGCAAGAGATCCCAGAACAAGATTCACAAGTGTGATTTTATTTTTCTGATAGTTTTGTTTTCAGTAAATTTTACAGGACTGAAAAGTAAATATTCATAAGCCTTATTCTGTAGGTTGTTTCAGTAGCTGTCTTGGACTTGCAAGTAGATCTTGTCCTTCTGAAGTAGCCAATGTACACTCTCGATTGTAATGTAAACACCTCTGTGTACTTCAGATTTTTTTTTGTGCACACCTGTAGAAAGCCTATGCAACCTTTTTCTTTAGAAATGTTCATAAAGAATATTTATACCTTTATCATTTAAACAATGCTCTGGCAGTCTCTTTTGATTTGCCTTCCTTTCATAATTTGTGAATTTAAAAATGACAATTCTCATGAATAAAAGATTTGTTTCATTAAGTAGTGGGATGCCCGTTCTCTTTCCACCAAAGTGCTTGTCAGCTGGTGTCATTTACATGTGTGTCCAGGAGCAGTGAGCATCACTCCAGGCACTTGTGAGCTGCTTGTCTGGTTCTGACAGAAGTGACTTGTCAGATGAATCCTGGTTTGTTGTGGGGTTTTTCAGTGCTGTACATAGTGCCAGAGAGCAGGTAGGTAAGTTTTTAAGTTGGGCAGCATCACAACTTTAGGAAAGGCTGGGGAACATACGCCTTATGTTGACAAATAAAAGGAAAATGGGTTAAAGTCTTGCCTTTTTTTCTGAAAAATCACATTTCATTTAATCTTTGTCATTAACAGAGATTCTTGATTACATACCTCTTACACTCTAAATTACTGCAGCATTGGGTACTTGCATGGGAAGGAAAAATGTGCTTAGCGGTTTTATGGGTCCTGGTCAACATTTTTCAAGTGTTCGGGAATACAGTTCTGGTTTGTTTTAAACATTCATCCACAGTGTTAGAAACTCTCATGCCAGAACACTTCCGGTTTTATGCAAAACAGAAAACAACCCTGGCTGTAAATAGGACAGGAAGCACTACCTAGTCATGTTCCTCCCCTTCTGTTGCATTGCTTCAAGGCCATGTCTTGAAGCAGTTTATACATTTGGTTTAAAGACATTACCGAGTTCTAGTCATAGCCAAATACGATTTATTTTTAGTTTTTACTCATAGTGGGATTGGTATGGACAGAAGGCTGAGTCAAACATTTAACTTGTTTATCAAGAGTGAATCTATCAAGATATTTAACTAATGACTTTCCTCCCACTCTTGTTACAGAATTACATTCACAAGTCAAAATATTTCTCTGGAATTACCACCAACAGTACTGCCATCCCTCACTGCTTTCAACAGTAATGATTAAGCGCTACAGAACTTACACAGTACTGGCTTCTAGATGCTTGCAGTTCTAGTTCCTTAGCGACAAAAAACCAGAGCCTGACTTAAGCATTTTTTTACTTCAGATTTTACTGTTTAGTGGCAGTTATCTTTCAAAAATGTTCAAAACGACCGAGTAGAACAGAAGGATAGCTATAGCCAAGGAAATAAACTAGTATGGAAGGTATGTTTGATAATGGTGCAAGGTGCTAGTTAGTATTCTTTGCTGGTACGTGTGTTTCTGTTCTGAGAGAAGAGGTACAAGTTAGTTTAGCTGAGTAATTCCAAGGTGCAGGTAGAGAAGCAGGTAGCCTACCTGGCATGCAGGTTCCTGAGCGACCAAGGGAGGCAATACAATGCCTGCAAGTTCTTCTTTGTAACTGTTTTTTCTAAGCAACTGCCTTAATGACTCCAACTTTTCATTTCATTTTAAATGCATACCATTGGCAGAAGCCCTGAAGTCATTAGATTTAAGAAAGATCAGGTAAGTAGTAAAATCAACTTCAGCTCAGGCTGGCTAAGATTGCTGTAACTAGCTTCTTTCTCTTTCTCACAGCTTTAAAAATCCTCTAAGTGGAGAAGATTCATTTATTTCTGCTCTGTTAAAGAGAACACTATCAGCTAAAATGGAAAACAATCTGACAGAGAACTGTAAAGATATCTAAAGATGGGAGGGCAACCTTTTATTTCTTTTTTTAAAAAAACAAGGTGGAATTACTGCCAAACTGACCAGGAGCTTCTGTTCTGCTGCCTTTCAGATGTTCTTCCAAATCTTAAATCACTTCTTTCTTACCAATGGTGAGGGAGCAGGATGCAGATTTGCTTGGAAGAAGCAAGGTACTACAAATCATGCATCACATAATCACCACCTCTGCTTGTGGGTAAGCAACTGTAACATCTTCAGCTTCTCCAGATGCCAGGAGGATTCACTGCAACACACGTTTGGGAAAGATGGTTCCCTGAAAATACTACAATCACCTTCATTTCATCGCAGCAGTGGCCCCATCTTTGGCTTAATAAATTTAAGATGGAAGGATGTTAAGTAGTTGCTGTGGCAGATATGCATTACGGAGTCCAAATGACTTAATTTAGGACTAGGATTATAAGCAACTTGTTATCAAGTTAATCACAACAAAAGTGACACAACACCCTTAACACAAAAATTGAATTAACTTTATTTTCCCCTACAGTCAACAACTGGTCTGCATTGAGCCTTAAAGCAACAAAATAGAATGAAATCTCCAAATGCCAGGGGCCAGAAATCCAGATTTAATTACCTTTGTGAAAATGTTGCAGCTGTATCATTGGTCTGTATAAACCATCAGAGTCAAAAATGAGTTCATAAATCAAAAAATATTCTACACCTTGGGAAGGAAGTCAGCAGTAACATTCTTACAGAACACTGTAAATTTACATTTTCTTCATGAAAGGTACATACTATTCTGCATTGTACATCAAATTACTGATGCAAGTTTCGTTTCTATAAAAAGTTGCAACCTGTGGCAGGAAAAAAACTGCAAAACTGTTTCATTTTAATTAAAGAAAATTTTCAAGTCTGTATAAAGTTTTCCTATAGCTGGAAAGTGAACATGTTCAGTCACCATTTATATTTTAGTGCATTTAATATGACAGTTTCCACCACTTAAAAAAAACCAAAACAAAACTAAAAACCAACAGAAAAACAGTATAAAAGACAGACAAAGCAAACAGCACTATAGCAGGAATTTCTTCAATTGATTTAAGCACTCTAAATAAAAATGCAGATAAACAAATGTCCAGAAAACCTTCTACCCCTCACAAGATAGGCAGTGAGAGGGGAAGAGGGTTTCAAATCCTCTACCTCTGATAGCCACAGAAAAGGGGTTCTGTATACCTGTCAACCTTTTTTTCCCCATTGAACAGGCTATACTTGTTTTACCAATGTAAACATTTACCTAAAATTTCTGTTCTGAAGCACCGGGCTGGTGCTCAGCTGTATGTTACTATAGCATTCATTACTGTCATTTCAGATTTTTCAGGATACAAATTTAGCCCTTGAATCTACAGTGTGCAAGATTTGCCTTGTCTACCTTGTGAAATGACAGTGTAATGAAGCAACACTGCAACCCCATGTTAAACAAAAGCAGTTTGTCTAATCTCAACTAGCATCCAATTCATCTATCCTGTCATTTCTTGTGGAAGTTGCAGCTTTGCTTCTTACACTCCAGATCAAAACCAGTCTGCAGCAAGAATAAAAGGACATTGAAAGAAAACATTGAAAAATAATCATGGGAGTAACTTATTTGGAAAGTTTAATTTCAGAGAGCTTGGCTTCCTCTTAACTGTTGAAAACAAGTCATTTTTATATTTCATCATTCCAGTTTACATACTGCTGCTATTGAGCTGAACAGTGTTTTCCAAAAAAAGATTGACAAGTATGCATGTGCCAAGGACCAAATTACAGGGTTCTTTGGTGCAGTCAGTCCAAATTCTCAACAGTTTTGAAGGACAATATGTACCAATAAAAAAAGTGCTGCTAGACTCGGATAGCAGCTCTGTCTTGCTTCACATTACAAATCTAAAACAGCTGT
>VYZX01000753.1:7974-82539 GCA_013401335.1 Brachypteracias leptosomus
CCACTCCGCCTGACCCAATTTTTAGCTAGGAAAACCAAGACAACAACTGTTGTTATACAAAAGCAGATGCAGCCCCTCCTCCCCTGTGTCAGGTCATGGGTGGAGAGGCAGCAGGTAAGGGCTTCAGCACAGGGAAGAAGTTAGCATTTCCCCTGGAACACCCGATTTCCTCCCCTCCAATAGTGCTACCATTTCCAGAGCAGTTCACCACCTCCTATCTACTGCCCAAAATCTGAAGAGCTGGTTACCATGCTGAAAACATGAATAGTGCTAAGCATGCTGCAGAGTAGCATGAAATGAGTTTAACAGGCAGGGATAGAGTTTCCCTCCTCCCCATAAAGCTGCACCTGGGTAACAAAAGCAACTTCCCAGACTATGGCTTCCCATGATTCTCAGACCTTAGTACTTTATTCAAGCTTGTCCTTCCACGACTATTTAAGGCAACTGTATTTCAACTTTACTAGAATATAAATGCATGTTATTTCATTGCATACCAGAAGTACAAATGAGTAAGATGTTTCTTCCATGCAAACACTAAGTGTGTTTAATATTTGGTCTGCATACATAACACAGGAGGGCAATTACAAGTATCTGCCAACTTTCAAACTTCTGCTGAACAGAAATGAACTCTTTTCTTTGTTTAAAAACATGAAAACTGATGGGGAGGGGGTGTTTAAAAAACACTCTTTACAGATGTTTGAGATATATATTGTTGACAGCATGTTTTGGTAAAAGAAAGGAGAAAGCCTTAAAAAAAGTTAAATGCCAGAAAAAAACTAATACTGTTCAATTAGGCCAAATAAAAATGATAGTTCTTTGAAGAATAACTAAAAACAAAAGAAAAGAATAATCCTGGCAGGAATCTCACACCTAAACCCTTTAGCTGTATGAAACTGTAACACATGAAAACATCTTCAAATATTTTGATGCACTTCAATATATTTCAGTTATGTTTTGACTTTAAGACTTAAAAGGGGTCTATTTAAATAAACTTTCAGATTACATCAAAAACAGGAAGAGAGATTAAGCAGGTGCTTAATCCAAGGTGTTATTTTTTTTAAACTAAATTACATCAGCTTTTAAAATAATACTGCCTTAGCAGTAAAGTACTTCAGCTGATCTTTAATGTACACCTTTGAGACAAACTTAAACTAGCCGATCTTTTGGTAAGCAGCAATATAAGGACATTTTAATTCCACCTAGTAATATAAACTGACTTTAAAACACTGTGGTGCTGCAACTTATTTCTCAAGATGGTTCTACTTTGGGATGGCAACATCCACAAACTGCCACTGTTAATCTCTTAGAGCTCTCAAAAGGTGTAAAAACTAAATCATGACTTATGAAACTAGATGCCCTACAGTTTTTTCAAAACACTCTAGAAGTTTCTTTATCCCAGCTGTCTCTGACGTATGTCAGACAGAAGTGTAGCGATTACAATGGTTTAAAAAACATCCTAACTTCAGATTCACTCAGTTAGTCATTTTAAAAGTTTCAACAAAAGAATGTACTATTTCAGTGCACACTTTCCAAAAAGAATGAGACTATTCCTGCTAGCAAGACCTTTTCTAAAGCACCTTCAAGAGAAGAACTGTTTGAATGAAAACATTCAACACAACTCCTTCCCGGTATGCTTTTCATTTCATCTCAAATCTCACACACTAAAGTCAAGCCTATTAACCTAGCATTTTCCTTTGAGGCAGTTTTCCTATTGCATTGTTTCTTCTACAGTGGAGAGATTATAGTTTCAGTTAAATACCATGATTTCTAGTTGTGATCTTGACTTTAAAACATGCCTGGGATTATTGTCTCGATGCATTTCAGAGTGTAAAAGAATCCCGCACCAAAGCTAACCCTTTGCAAGTACTCTTCTGAGCAAAGATCAGTAGTGCTATGAAGTCGTATCTAATGGTTTCATAATGTGCAATCAAAATAATGTCTCCTCTTGTGACNTTTCATGACTTCAAGGATTTATACAGTATCTCATATCCATGCCCATGTGCCTAAAAGGATGAGCACTTTTCAATCTTCCCAATTTTCAGTCAACTCAAGCTGACTGAATTAAAAACATTTCAGGAAGTTCTTCCCTTATATCCACTCAATTGCACTGACAGTCTCATAACTTAGCCTGAAAAACAATTTTGGATTTTCAGAGTATAATAGAATAATTTTCAAAGGAAAGTAATTTGAAAGCATATAAAATCTGACGGAAAACAGCTGTAGATTTACAGAAAACTTTAGATGATTCCTGAGGAACGAAAATTCTTCCCTTCAAGTCATACCATTTACTTCTGAACTATGAAACATCCTAGCTTCCAAATTTCATGCAATCCCACATCCACTTAAATTAGTTCTTAACTAAAAGTGTATTTCAATTTACCTTGAAATGCACTGTGATGCTCCAAGGAAGGGCTGTATTTGATGCATGGAGATCAAACAGCAAACCAATTGGGTAATGCCTAAAAATGAAGAGATAGTAAATGAACATAAAAGCTGTATATTTAATTCTATATGTAATAGTCAACATACCTGCATTTACTTAAAAAATTGACATTCTCACAATTAACATTCATTGTTGCTTATTCAGAAAAGTTATACAGGCAGGTATAAACAATTGACAGTTCCTGGCAGAATCAAGCCTGGAATTTATACGTTCAATATCTAAACCAGTGGTCTTCAAGCTGTTCCCACACAACACTGCTATTTTTGCAACAGTGTAAGTGGCCTACATCTGCTCTGTGGAATCCTTCAAAACAGTACTTTTAGTTAAAAAGTTTGATAATGGTAGGAATAGCTGCTCTGACAGAAACACACTTTTCTGCTTTCAGATATTTATACTCCATGGGTTTGTATCAAACTGACCCTCAAAGTCTCTTTCCTCTCCCACCTGCCTGATGTCATTGTAGAGAATAAGCAGTAAATTGAAAAAAATGACATATCTGTAAAAGAGCTGAAAGAGGATAGATCAAGATGAACTTTATATGGTTACTATCAAATTAAGAAGAATGGAAGGAAAGAAATAAAGATTAATTGGAGCTTTTTATTTCAGTGGTATTCTAGACCAAAGGAGTTACACAAAGAAGCTGTTTCTCTAGTTATTCACTTACAGCTTTGTGCCCTTTAAAGTCATTAAAAGATACAGCCTCCAGCATAAGAAATATATACCACATACACAAAACTTCCATGGACACTCTAAAAAGGTCCTTCTGCAATCTTCTCACAAGCAGACACTGGCAAAATTTTTTATAATTATTGGGGGTTTTTTTTGCATTCAGCATACCAACCTCCACTCTCTTACCTTTCAAAAATTTTAACTAAAACAGCCTTACTAGCTTTTCCTCCCACAACGAGATAAGCACACACTTAGCTCTAAACTCGGTAGCTTTACTGAATTAAATGGGACTGATCACAGGATGCAGAGTCAAGCACGTACATAAGTTCTGAAAGTCTAGAGAGCAATAACGGAGAGCATTGCTCTAAAAGCACCTGTGCCAAGCCAATTTCCTGAGCTGGCAAACCCTTCCACAACAGTGCTTTAGCACCCTCTATGGGTGACCTCGCCCCAAAGCTAGGAACAAGCCACAACAGTAAAATAAACCCAAACCAAAACAGTGCAGTTCTTGAACTTACCTATTGCCTTTGTAACTTCAAAGAAAGACTAGGGGGAAACATCAAGAAAGTATCTAGAGCTGTTTTCTGGACAAAGAGGGTAAAGAATACAGGTAATGCATATCCAGATTTATCCCAATTCACTGCTAATGCTCAAGTTTTCACCACTAAGACTTTTTACTACCAACTGCCAATCATGTCTTTAGTACTTCAACAGGTATTTAGTAAGAGTTCCATGAAAGAGCGGTTTTCCAGGTGAGCTAATAAAAATCAAATTTCTTTGGATAATTAGATGTACACAAACAATGAATTTTAGTTACTTTCAATTTAAACAACAAAATACATAGCTATGAAAAAAACCCCAAACCATCAGTTCTTGGCCTACCTCTATCTTCTACCCAGTTTAGATTACAAAATGAAGTTCCCATATTCAAGCTTTTTTCAGTTAAAATTTCCATAAATTCCTTCTGCCTTGCACAGTTGATACTCACGTAGTTTGAAAGATGCCAACCCTAAGTTAATTTTGTTCCACGGCAGAACAAGTGAGGTTAATGAAGACATTAGGCCATGAGAGAAATGGTTTTCTATTAAGAAGTACATCTTTCCATTAAGAGTAAAGTTCACCACAGGAGTGAAGCAATCCTGAGATATAAGACATGTCCTGCTTCAAATTCCAGTTCTCACATACTGGCATTTAATCTGATGCCAATAGAAGCCTCAAGTAATGCCTGTACATAATCCTGTGTTTCATTTCTTTTTGAGATACAGTTACAGTCATTTTTTAAGAGTTTGGATACAACAGCACTCCATAAAACAATATTAAAGCTACTCTTTATGTTTCCCTTCAACAAAACCTGGTTTCTTAACCAGAAAATTAAGGGAGGCACAAAGAGAGAATCTGAGCAGAGGACCTGTCAGTCTGTACATGGAATAAGAAAAAACAACCCAGTATTCTCTCATTAAAAAGCTTGCTTCCAGCAGTACTGCTACAATGCTGTTTCTGAACTTCTATTTGACAAACAGGCATTCCAATTAAAGAAATGTACAAATGCTCTCTAGAACCTTCAGTAACAAGGAGAATTAAAAAAAACCCCTTAAATTCCCAAAGGAGCCTTTGACACCTCCCCTCCTTTTTCCCCAAAAGGAAAAAAAAAAGAGATAAAAACAGAACAGCAGCTAAGGGGAACACCCAGCCTAGAAAGGTATGATCTTGAAAAAATATTATTGGATTGTTGAAATCAAGCTGGTCTTGACTAGAGTGGGAGTCAAGTACAGGCAGACTGTGCATAACTTTCTCAAAGGAAATGGGAAAACTATCAAAGATAAAATGTCTAAGAGATCACAAATCTTTCTTTAGAAGTTGCTAGAATAATGAATGGCTCTGGAAAATCTTCAATCTATGGATGTGTAATAGCACCTTGACTCCTAGCCATTGTCAATTTATTACTGCTTTTATTCTTATTATTATACAGAAGGTGGTTTCAGCGTGTGAGAGTAGTCCTGGAACACACCACATTAAGTACTTAAAATCCTTTCAAAAGTGACAGATGAACAGTAAGGAAAATTAATTTCTAGTTTTAAAATAATTTCTTTCTGAACCCAGGACAGAAAGTGACAGCATGAGTTAGTAGGCTGCTTTCAGACCAGAATAATTTGCTGTGATAATTGAATAAGACACCTCACATGAACTGATAAATCCAGGATCAAAAAAATCCTATGCTCCAGAACTGTCTGGGGTACTAAGTGTATCAGGTGGCCAAAATCTGGTGTTTAGGTATTCCCACGAACAAGTGTCTCATTGAGGGACATTTTGGCTGCACCGAAAAAGTCTTACCTCTTCCATTAATATTCAGTAAGAAATAAATTTCTCTTAGATCTTTTCGGCAAACACTAGCATTTTCAGACAATGTCAATCTCATCAAATGGTGCTTTGATCTTCTATCTTCCACTGATTCCTGATTAGGAAGGGTCAAGCATCTATCCAGTTGGTACTAGAGAGACTCCTACGCAACTACCAGGGCTAGAGCACAATTCAGAGAAGGGGACAGAAATTCTACTGAAGCCACGTGCAAGTGCTCCAATAGGATGGTAACAAGTAACAGGGTGTCTGCTGAAGAAACCACCCCTGGCACATCAGAGGCCTTCACTCAGGCAGAACTCCTGAGAGGATGCAGTCCTCCAGGTCTCAAGCTGTCAGGAGAGCTTGGGATCTCTTCTGAAGGCTGGGGCAAGCAGAGGAAATGTCCTTGCCTAGAGGAGGCATGTGCTAGTGGAGGAGCTATGTCACCAAGTTAAGGAGCTGCAGGAGGTCAGTGGGCTGCACAGCATCACGGAAGATAAAAAGAGATTGATGGCATCTTCCCTGAGATCTTGCAGAGATGAAAGCCTGAACTCCCAGCTGCACAGGAAGAGGATCTGCAGTCATTGGAATGGTGAATGAAGACTTGCAAGATGGAAAAAATCAGGATCTTGTGACCTTTGGCAAGAGAAGGCAGGCTTCTTCTCCACCTGCAGTCAGGGCCTCAATGGCAGACAAGGAGCTGGAAGTTCTGAGGAAACATTAGAGCAGCCACATCCACACCAAGAGGAAGCAGTCACAGCAGTAGAAGACTCCCTGCTATAGGGGATAGGCCCCTCCCCCATCCGCCAATCTCACTTGCTACCTGCAGAGGTTTGCTGCTTGTTAAGATGTTGCAGACAGGCTGGCAAAGTGTGTCCTGTGCATGGATTATTAGCCCCTGCCATCCAGTCACATGGGCACAAGTCTTAAGTGCTGCAAGGGAACCCTTGAGTGTATCAAGAGTGACTATACAGCTCCTGTAGCAAGGTAGCACCTCCACAATTTCACCACTGAAGGAGAAAGGCTCAGAGAGGCATGAATGCTGGCCAATAACTGCTTGTGCAGCTGGTGTGACAAAAAGGACTTGGCTTTTACAGCTACAGGACACACTTTGGGGATAGAGGACTGCTAGGGAGAGATGGATTCCACCTCAGTGAGACAAAAGTATCTTTGGATTCATGTTGGTCATCCTGGTGAGGAGAGCTTTAGATCACAAACAACAGGGGTGTGAATAACAGCCCACAGACAAGTAGAAAATCATGGACATGGGTGGAAAGCAAGTGGTGAAAGGAGCCAGCTACAAGGGAGATCTCAAAATGATAAAAGAGTAGAAGAGAGTCTACCATGAGTATATGTACATAAATGAACACAGCTTGGGAAAGCAGAAGGAGAAACTAGAGCTCCATGTGCAGTGACATAAATGTGACAGTGTCAGACTACCTGAGATGGTGAGACAGCTTGCACAACTGGAATGCTATTGTGGATGGATGCAAGCTGCTCAGGAAAGACAGGCAGTGCAGATGAGGGAGGAGGGTTGTCTTCCATGTGAGGAAGCACATTAAATGTATAAAACTTCACTGGACAGACAACAGGTTGGTTAAGATCTTGTGGTTCAGGATCAGAGGAGAGACTGGCAAGGGCAGTATCATGATAAGTTTCTTACAGATCATGAAATCCAGGTGAGGAAGTAGATAAAGTGTTTTTTAAATAACTCAAGATGTTTCTGCATCAGATCCTGGTTCTTGTTAATCTTTGACATCTGCTGGAAAAACAATATGGTAGGACACATTAGTCAAGACTTCTTGATTCAGGTATTAGATGGGCCAGAGCTGACCTGCAGCTGTAACCTACTAACAAGACAAAATAGTTCTAGATATGATAATCAGTGGCAGTTTTGGCTGTATGCCCACAAAATTCAGAGTTCACGATCCTGGAGAGATTTATAAAGAAGAGTAAGCAGAATACAGATCTTTGACTTCACTCATTGTCTTCCTGGTGCCCATGCACAGTTCAGGCTCAGCCACCTCAGATGCATCACTGGACAGCACTTTCAGTCCCATACCTGTAGCTAGAACACCAAACCTATCCTGTAATTACAGAAGTGCAGGTGGAGAAGAAATCTTCCTCCTGTTGCCAGAAGTCACAAGCTTCCAGCCCTTTCATATCTTAGGAGACTATTTTCCAATCCAATAATCACAGACTCTGCCTGCATCTCCTTTGGTGTAGTTGTAGGATTAGGCTCCTGTAGCTGCAGGGTCTCTGAGAAGATCTAATCCACTTCCTTTTGTAGTCTCTGATGCTGCAGAGTCTGATGACCTCTTCCTGCAGGTCCTTAATTGGTGACACAGACCCTACCCCAAGGAGACCATCTTCCCCTGCCCCAACCACCTCAGTGAGAGGCCCCAGGCTCCTATAACTCCAAACCTTGAGAATTTCATTCTCCTTCAGGAGCCTGGCCTGAGTACTGCATACCACAAAGTTGAAATCACACTTCAGACCTGCTCCAAAATTTCACTGGAAAACAGAATGGCTGCAGCTGAAAAGAGATACACTACATCCCAACCAGGTACGAAACCACACAGACTGCCAGCAATATGACCTCACAGTGCAAAATAAATAACTGGAATAAGCAATATTATTAGCAAGCTCTATTTGATTCTAAATGCGGAAGTTATATTTTAAAAGATCAAGCATTAATGCTCACTACTTTTTCCCTACAAACCTCTAGTTCAATCTAATTCTCACTTCTGGTATTTGGGTCTTCCCTGGAACAAGCTTCAGCTACTCAGGGGATTACTATTTTCCTAAAATAACAGTTTGCAGATAACATTTTCCTTAGAAAAAAAATTCCACCAAAACCAGTGGAGCTATTCCTTGCAGATTAGGCTTAGATTTTCTGAAAGATCAGAGCCTTAAATTAACAGATCATAATCACATTATTCATTTTCATTTCTATGTTCAATGAGTTTACAAACTTTTCACTTAATTTTAGAATGATGATTTATATTTTTACTCTATACCTATATTCTAAATTTTTTTTTTTTTTTTAATTCTAGTTTAAACATCATGGTATTTGAAAACTTACAGGAAATACAGATCTATTTCTGGTTGAAGTAAAAAGCTTCTCTTGTCTTTCCTGTTACAACTTCAGTGAAAACTTACAAAGTTTCCTCTCATTATCTACCTAAGATTATAAACATACTGGGACAAACTTAGTAACCTGTTGTTTATTTAGATGGTATCCATGACTCAAGGTCACTATGGCACACCAATAAACCAATTATTGTTAAATTTCAGATAATTTAAACAGATGTCTAAATCTGGTTTTGCCAGACAGTTTCGAAAAAGTTTAGAAAAGCTAGTTTTTATGCTTTTCTATTTACCATGTTTAAAGGTTTACACTAGATTGGTCTCAAAGAAACAAAAGACTAGAAGAGATCTTCTGCATCACTAAGTCTAAAGTGACTCCATGATGTGATGCTTGCCTATCACACGATAATACAGTTTCAAGAAGCTAAAACAGTCACTGGTAGTTTTCTTTCTTATTATGATACAGGAAATAGAGATATAAAATCTCTTCAGTATTGAAAATACTAAATACTTTCTGAAGAGCTGATGCTCTATCATACAGAACTAGCAAACACTGCAACTCTCAAAATGTTTTCTTCAAAATTCTTTATGGCAGAAACAGAAAGAAACAAAATCTGACAAACAGTATTTCTGAAAACTAAAAAAACCAAAACTTAAAACAGTTTGATTCCCCAACTTCTCAGAAAAAAAAGAAGATACTTTTAACAGACCATACAATAGAACAAAAATAGAATTAACAGCAATCAGTTGAATAAAGTTGAACTAATTGAATTCAACAGAAGCCTATGCATCAGCATTAGGTTATCTGTTTTACAGTGCAAGCACATATCACACCAGTGGAAAAGTGAAGGTTATGCACATTTTATTATCTTTAAGCATGTATCTTATTTGCATTCAGACTCCAGAAATAATACTTCCTGTGTTATTAGGCATCTTTTAAGATAGTAGAATAAGCTAACCAAGATTTATTTGCCAATTTTACTGCAAGAAATGTTAAAGCCAAAAACACAGGCATTTCGTATTATATGTTTCGTACTAACAACTATAATAAAAAACAATAAGTACAGCACAACCTCTGCCTTATACATATAGTAAGTACAAACAGAATAGTAAAAAATACATTCAACATTGAACCTTCTTCTGATTTTCCCAAACAACATGCTTTTCTTTCTTCCTCTTCTGCCATCTTTGAAATCCAATAGAGTGAACAGTTTATGAAAAGTACTGACACTGTGCTGAACTTCACAACTCTTTACATGATAAATTGAGTAAAAGTACAAAGTTAATAAACTCACCATTTCAGTGGTGTACCTTCATATTCAAACCATATTTCACTAACTTCCTCTTGTCTCATAACTTTCTGAAAGTGTTTCTTTACTTTGTCTGTTACCAGTGTCAAGTAGCTTATCCTTGGCAAAAGCAACTGAAAGAAAAAAAAAAAGAAGTTTTAACTACACATAAAATTTACTAAGTGAATAAAAATATGTAACAAGTATGCATTTTCATAACCAATATTGAGTCACTATTCTATCCCCCTGCTTTAAGGTAAGATGTCTTTTAGACAGTTTACTTATTAATGGTCAATGAAAGGCCATAAAATTGTGTACTCAGATGATACAGAAGAGTAGTATTCAATACACTAACACCAAAAAAAAGTAAAAAAAAAAAAGTTCTTGATTCTTTCAGTGTGGTAGGAGGGAATTTTACTTTCTGCTTTTCTGTACTTAAGTAGGCCAAAGAATGAAGTTTTTAACCTTTTTCATATGAACAGATAGGAATATGTTCCAGCTTCTTACTGAATTACTGAGCAGCTGCATAACAGCTATCATTTCAAAATGGAAATACCTACAAAATCTGAAAAACCAAAACAAAACTAGCTGCCTAAAGGTTTAGTTTCCAAGTGGGTTTTGTATTTCCAATAGCTGGCAATTTCCTTTTTTTTTTGCACTGGGTTTGCCAATTCAACATATTAGTCAAGGCTACTTCCACTATTTAACCTTGTCCAGCTACTAACGTCAGAGAGAAAACTGTTTAATATTTTATCTAAATTGTATTTTATTTAAAGCCTCATGCCTAGTAAGAGTGGTTAAGCAAACTGCAATCACTGTACTGACTGATGATTGTATAGCACATTTACTTAAGATTACTCAGTTTGTAAGCTTTAACAAACAATGTCTTTCAGTATCCCACTAGGAAAAGATTAACCTCCCTGTAAAATAATGTTACATTTAGCTTTGGAGCAGATGTTTTAGGTGAATTGTATTCATCTTGTAAAGCTATTTTCACTACCTAATTATTAATAAAATAGTTGGGTCTACACAATAAATAGAAATAAATTATATTTTTCATATTTAAAGAAGGATAAACATTTGTTTTCCAGCGTTCCTTGCAACCAGTGTTGTTTCTTAAAATATCTTCTTTATAGTATACGGATAATGCTAGGCCTTAAGTGAATGTCTATGGTACAGACATCGCAAACTATATAAGAATTATTTCGCCTGGCTGCAACATTCTTCCAGTATCTCTCCAACAACTAGATCACACTTTGATACATAAATTAGGTACTATTTTGGACATGATACTAGAATTCATCTATAAGTACCAGATTCACAAAGAAATATGGAGAGTAAATCAAGGTAAGTTCTTATGAAAGAGAATTATTTGTCTTTTATATAATGCTTCATTAAGTTACTAATCTGCATATATCTGTGAAACAACTGAATTTTAGGATTACATAAAACTACAAAAGATCAAGACTTACAATATCAGTCATCAAGTCAGTTAATACTTGATCTTTTATCTACCATAGGGTTTTCTTTTTCCCTCTGTTGCTCTTATTGCCATCATCATATTGTTTCTATCTTTTTTCATAGGAGTCTTGATCAGCAGGATAATTAAACACAGTCTTCAGTTTTAAAAGGTGAACAATGTCAATAAAGTCAAGTGAGAACTGTTTGGTACCTCAACGACTTGAATGACAATATAATCTTATCCTTTATTAACCTAATTCCACATACCTATTCTGATTGTTCTTGAGACAATATAGTCCAGGCTATTCCAATCAAATCCAAATATTTTTTGTAATAATTCCATATTATTTCTGTGTGATATTTACAGTTCAATTAATGCTGGTATATTCTGATATGACACCCATTTGGACTGCCACAAAAGGCAATTTTCAGCATGCTGCATGTGGCACAGCCATGCAGGAACTGATAAAGATATTAAAGCATTACTGATTGTAACAGTGTTTGACATAACCTTTAAACTGCGTAACTAACTTCCTCTGTAAAATATTTTACATCAGTCTGTAGTGTGGAAGAACAACACTGTTTCAATTTCAACACAATTACAGATCACAGACAATAACCAAATAGCATTTAACTGAATTTAACAGGATGTGGTCAGCATTCCCAATGGGCCTCTCTGGAATACAAAACCCAGCAATTACTCAGGCTAACAGGGGCTCCCTGTTTTTCAGAGATACTGAGTACTTGCAGCACCTACTGAACTCCTTTTTCAATCTTCTCACCTCTTCTACTTTACTACAGTCCTCCCCTTCCATAGGAAACATGAAAGGATCACTTTTCTCACTTTAATTTTCCTAGAGATTTAAAAGTATACCAAATCTGTTAGGTAAGACCTTTAAAAGCATTGTTTAAAGACATTTTGTTACCCCTTTTAACATCCATTTTCCATCAGTTGTCTACACCCAGTGAAAGATACCAGTCAATACAAAACATTTTTACTCCAAAAATCCTGTAATTTTTAAAGGCTATTACTGAAAGGTACTAAAAATATATATAGAAAAAGCACCCTTAATGTATTTAACTATATGCTGGGCTTCAGTCAATCTCTCCAATAGCAGAATAGCATCAAGTGTTCTATAGAGGTCTCTATATGAAAACTGGAATTCTACACAGCAGACTGTTGAACACTCACAAGCTTCTCCAGCACTTTAGCCGTGTGGCAAGGAGCCTTCCTTTTAGTCAAAGCCATGTTCACCAGGATGACAGCTCTCCCATAGACATTTTTGCTACTGACTCCTAAACCAGCCCATGTAGGCCAGCAACGCCACACCCCTCCAGCCTTTGGTTATCCTACAGCAACACTTCTAGAAGCTGGGAATAAACAGCCATGATTCAATGACCGGAGTAGTTCTTGGTTTAGGACTGTAATACCTAATTAAGAAAAAGCCACATGATCATATGACAAAGCATACTAATCCAAATCAAACTCATTCCACGAGATCAGATTTGCTCAAGGATTTGCTCAATTGCATCTTTTTTTGGTGACTTAGCTTTCTTCCCTTTGAACATATACCTTCTTTATGCTAAAGGTTAGAACAATGATATGAAAAATCAAACACATCCAACAATGGAAGTAATATAACAACTGCAGCCTGAATCAAGACTGATAAATCACTACACAGTACACTAAAGACAGAATGCCCATCATAAATTAAACAACTTGTAGTAGTGCATGGGTAAATATGCAGACAAAGTAGTATTGAAGTTTTTAATGAATAGACTGAGGGCACATTTAGCATAGATTCAAAAGTCATGAATTTAAATAGTATATGAGAGAAAACAATCAATAGAAAAGTGCATGATATAACACATAAGGAATTAAACAGAAGAGAACTCCAGTTTTGATTCAAGTCATCTGGCAACTGACTCTGTCGTGCTGCCCACTGGTCAGTGCCAGACAACTACAATGCTTGCCGCTCACTACGCTGCCTAACAAAGAAACCTGAATTAAAAACTCTACTTCCAGTTGAGCTTTATGGCTCAGACGGAGCCAAATCTGTCTTGTCTCCTTGAAAGGACAGACTTGCAAGAAGATTCAAGAGAAGTCAGTGTGTCAATTGCTTTTAAGACCAAGTAAGGATTCCTGAAATGTTAATCGAGGCTGGATGACTTTCCCTCCAGCAACCAGTTCAGTTAGTTTACTCCCACCCAGTGTAAGAACAAAAAGCTGGCCTAAAATCCCTCAAAATAGTCAGAGTATATGGTATAAAGCCAAGTTGACGTTCATGACCTGTTGGGATCATGGCAACAGTAACAAAGACAAGATAAACAAATTGCTCAGTACCAACAATTAGAAAAATAGCCTTTGAGAACATGAAAACCCCCTAAAATTCATATTGACATACAAATTCTTAAACCAATGGCCATACTTAATGTAATTGTTTCATATTTTTAAAATAAACAGGTACTAGTTCTTGATGAAAAACATGAACCAACAATAATCAATTGCTTTCAATAAGATTTCTAGCCCTATCTTGGAAAGAAATTGTGAAAAATATGTACATAATTCATATATGCTCAGCTTAAACCGAAATAGCTATACAAAACTGATGGAGGAGGCATGCCAAATAAGATTAGGAGTTCTCCTCATTAAACTAAGAAAACATAAGTAAATCTCCAAATACACTACCAGTCAGAACAAATCTTAGTGGGCTAGAACAAGCTATCTCCAAAATTCCACAAACTGCAAGACTTTCCTTCTGCATATTGTGTATCACAATAACCCGGAATGTTGGTTCTGTAGAGGTTAAATGAAATGCAAGGAACAAGCAATGCCTAAGTAAATGCTTGCAATGTATTTTTTGTGTAAAAAGAGTACCCCTCCAGCTACCTTCATGGGTTTTGTTGCAGGGCAAAACACCACTTTAAAGGCAAAACCAATTATAAACCAGAAAAATTCTACATTTAATAGAAACTGCCCCGATCACTGATGTATCCAGGATGAAGAAATAAAGCAGCCTAACATGGAAGGACTTCACATTGCTCACTCTTATAGACGTCTTAATAAAACAACCCTTTAGACACAGGGGAAGCTTAAAGACCAGGCCAGTAAGGGCTAGTCCCTTGGGCAGAGGATTATTCTAAGACTGCCTTCTGCTCTAATTTCTTTCTTCACACTTGACAAATCTCAGCCAATGAGTACTCTGCTTCCTGCACACATTTTATTTCTAACTGCTGTTTGCACCACAAAGCAGATAGTGCATCATTTTGAAATAAAAATCATAAAAATTTTAGGACTAGGGAAAAAACAGATAGTTCAGCAACAAAGGTAGTTCAATCTCACTGCTCCTAATTATGCTTCCACTCCAAATTCCAGCATCTGTAAGAAACACTCCAAAGAAACTTGACGTATCCATTTTCAGTGTAACTCTGAAGAAACCTACATGGCTCAGCTACAGGAAGAAACAGGACAGTGTTTTATGAGATGCTTAGCCTTGATATTACTACTCTTTACAAAAGATAGACAAGATCATTTTAAATTAGCTCTTCTACTCCCATGCAGTGCCATAATGTGATACAGGCATGCATCACTCCTGTGCTGTGCTAATACATTTAACAGGCAAGCGTCTCCTGTCACATACAAACTGAAATCCATCACATAGATTCCGGGTTGGTTTTCTAACCCCTCACCCTGCAGGTCTCTGTTTTCGTGTTCATAAAGCAAGTTTCTCAAAGCAGAAGCTTTTTTTCCACCTTTTAACATAACAATGCCAGTATTTCCTTCCCATGCAGCCTTCCCACTTATGGAAAGCAGGCTGCAATACAGAGGTTATGTCTACACTAACAAGGACTGAGGTGTGATAACAGGGGACACGTAAGGCTGAACAGATGGTGTCAAGGGATGGGAGTCTTCACTACACATACATTTTTACTTCAATTTTAGTGTTTTTAGGGTTTACTTCAATTTAGCTCCAGTTTGTTCCCATACACTAAAAGCCCATTAGAGCAGCTGAAGCACATCTTCTGCTTCAGCTTCACGTGAAAATGATTCAGCTTGTGGGCTCTAAGATTGTTGTGTGATGCAAACCTGGGCACAGTAAGTGGAAAGGATAAAGACTTGCTTCATAAATGCACTCCAAATGTGAACAAAAAAATTAATGTAGATGCACTCTGAAACCACAAGAACTAAACCATGATTTAAAGCTGTGGCTGCCATTCTACCTTTTGCTATTAGAAATCCTTGGTCCTTTAAAGAAGCAAAGCTATTATTATCAGCTCCAACGTGACCTGGAAAATGAAGAAGCTAAGATTTTAGAATTGTGATCTGTCAATAACCAGCTTTTGCAGAAACAGAGAATTAAGCCTTGAGAATTTTTGTGCACACTTTAAGCAGAGTAAATAAAAGAAACTCTACCTGCTTAAAACTGTCTCCTGGACTTAGAAAGTTGGCCATGCCATGAAGATAACATGGATCCAGTCTCCATGTTGATGTTAAACAGATCAAGACTGCATGTCTCTATATTTAAACTCATACCTTTCATGTAGGTTTTATACAATATATGTGTTTTAAATCATATATATCATTTAAAGTTTGACACTTCTAGGTAACGTAGGTGCATTTGGCAGTAGGTCAACCAAATGAAATAAAAGTGATTCTGTCCTTTACCAGGGGTGAAACAGAAACACGGAAAGATGAGCACTATCATCACTGAAAGAAAAGCATTAATGCTTTCTTAGGTTTCAAAAACCCACTGAATACGCATGTAAATCAGAAATCAATGTCGTAAAGATGCTATTAAATACAGAAAAAAAAATATTTCTACCCAGTAATATTTTCAAAAAGAGCAGAATGACATATGACAAAATGTAAGATTTCAGAATCACATAAAAACTCATAGCACAAGATTTTCCTCCCACCTACTTGTTACATTTCAAATTTAAGATTCACTGAATCAACTAACATTGCCTATCAATCAAATATCTATTAGGTGCTGAAAGAATGAAAACTGCTGAGTACACTATAAATAAATGCCACATGATTATAGAAAGCACTTCCAGTTTACAACTCAAATACATCCATCACCCTCATATTTATCATCAGCTAGCAATCTAGTTCAGGCACTGTTCTATTAAGACAATATAGCAGCTTTTCCTGCATCTGAGCTAGATCTCTCACAGCTGCTGGCATTTAAAGAAAAGAAAATGAGCAGAAGTCATCCATGAGCACAAATACTGGAGCCACTGTTTGTTGAGTTTGTGTTACACGGAAGACTGATCTTAGCATTTAAGACTGCACAAAACTCTCACTGAAATGTTTCTATAGCGAAGCAACATAAGAGTTCTCTCCCTTTTTCTGGTCATTAGCCAAGAACATATAAACTCACACAGAGCCTTCCCCTTTTACAGAATTACTTGTTAACTTCTTCATATTTTTTTTTTAAGATCTTAATTATCTGTGATAAGTTTCTCTCACTGGTGAAACATGCTTAGAGTTTTGAACTTGCTGCTGGGAAGAGAGACAGATCATGCTTACTTTTAGAAGGTACCAGGAATAGAAAGAAAAAAGTTGAGGGTTTTTTTTTTCCACAACATGTAGTAGCACACGTGATGAGAATGAAGGAAACAAACAGAACTATGACACTGGACTACCTGTGACTACCTTTGTTATACTCACATAGTAAGGCTCAGCTTCCCTTTCAGTTATCTCATCCTGATACAGAGTGAAACAGGTTGGTATTCGTCCAAACCACACATCTCGAAGCACATCTTTGTCATCTGTCATTCTTCCAATGGATGGTTAAGCACATGTAGATCAGTTTGGTTCTTCAGCTAGAACTGTAACCCTGTATCCCCCCAAAAAAAAAAGAAATCAGCACGACTGCAAATAAAACACATCTCGTTAAAGGTTCTCCCATAACTATGCTCCTTCAAGCGTGATCAACGCTGCCACCGAGACGTCAAAGGCATCAGTTTATAGGAAGAACGGGATGACTTAAGACACTTTCCCAACTACAAACACACGGTGGGTGACAAGTAAATGAGCATTTTCTAAGCCTGCAGAGGCACAGGGACCTTTCCTATTAGGGCTCTGCAGTATCCCCGCAGCTCCAACAACGCATGGAGGCTCCGGCTCTACGGCGGGCGAGCGCTCCCGGAGCCACGGGCAGCCCAGCAGGAGGACAGGCAGCGGTGGGGACGACAAAACGAGCAGGTCTCTTTCGGTGGGGCCGCAGGCTGGCCCGGGGCAGTCACCGAGACCGCAGGACGGGCCCCAGCATCGCCCACCGCCGCGCTAAGACCCAGGGGAGTCCGCAGGCAGGCTCGGGGCGGTCACCGCCCTCCGCGCCCGCAGCAGCGGCCCGGTCAGGCCCCACGGGCTCTAACCGTGTCCCTCCTCTCCCGGCGGCCGCCCGAGGTGAATCAGCAGCGCACGGCGCGGCGGCACTCCCGCCTCACGGGGCCCAACCGAGGAGCGCTACAGCGGCAGCCCCCGGTGTGCTCTCGCCGGGCAACGGCAAGGCCGGGGGGCGGGCCGCAGCGGCCCCGCCCNGGATGGGCGTGGCGGGTTGGAGGTGTCTGGGCGGGAAGGAGGCCGAGGCGGGGCCTTAGGACGGCTTGTGGCCGGGCACCTGGTGCCGCCCGCCTCGGGGTCTGCTTCCGGCACTGGGCTTGCGGTGACTGAGTGGGGGCTACAGCGGCAGGGCTGGAGGTGGGAGGTCTCGGCCGCAGCTGTGTCCGGGCTCTGGGCTTGGTCCCGCTCCTGAGGCGTCAGCGGCGTCGCTCAGCCCGTAGGCCGCGCCTCCTGCCAGCGCCCGGGAGCTGGGGAAGGTCAATGCCGAAAACTTCGGGTGCTTACGGATGTAAATGCTTTTCTGAGGGTTTCGAGCACAGTCTAACCGCTTAAGGCCTCTGTTCTCTCTTAGCCGATCGTTCTCTTTTCCTATTCTTTATGTAGATTTTATACACCATGATTTTATAGCATGATCTCAAGAGGGTGAAGAGTTCCTGCTGCCCCCGGGGACGTCTCTTACATACCAAACCATCATCTTGGTCTGGTATGCAACCAGACAGGTTACATACTGTTACAGACCAAACTGGATCAGTTTTTATCATCCTAGTGGATGCAAGCTCACAGTGAATTCCTTCTCTGCATTTTAAAGAACATTTCGTGCAATTCTGTCACTGCAAATCCCCATCTCGATGTCCTACAGCTGTAGGAGCGAACAGGAAGGACAGCACTTTTCAGGTGGGAGGGAGCATTGTAATTCCAAGGAAGATCTGTATCATAGCTGCCTTGGTAGTATGTGTCACACACTAGCAGTGGCCAAAGCTGGATTCTTCTGTGGCAAGATGTACAACTGTTTGTAAGTCTATTACAACTTTAATTTTGGCAGTTAACATTTGAAAGTAAACTGATAAAATGTGTTTTTACATGATGCGAATGGCACGTGGCAATTTCAGCGGCGCGATGTTCTTGCTGTGCTGGCTTGTGGCCACCAGATGTCATGCAGTGGTCATTGCTGATGAAGGTGTCTTAAGGAATTCAAGAACTACAGTTATTACGGACTTTTTGTGGGGTTTACTCAAAGACACATTTTAATGAATTTGTACGTTATTGATTCAACGGTATGGTTTGGGGAATTTTAGTATTTTTTCAGTCATCTGCAAGACTAGAGAAGTCTGAAGAGCTTGTTTTATTGTTTCCAGTTTAAACAAGCTTGCCATGATCACCTCTTTTTGTTAAAACATAATCTGAACACGAGCCTTATTATAAACTGTTAGAAAAGAAACCAACATTTTTTTGTTAATGCTGTATAAGCAAAAAGTTTAACTGTAGCACTTCAGTGACTTGTGTCATACATTGAAACTTTCCCTATTTTCTCTCCAGGGTTTTTGTGACATAAATTAAAAAAAACAGGTAAACTGGTGTAAACCTAGGGTAAACTCCATATTTGGTATGGTCTACTCCAGGGCTTAGGGAAAGATGGCACATAGACATACTATATTGCAAAGGCTTTAGGCTTTCAAATGACCAATTCCCCTATGCTCCTAAATACGGGCAATTTAAACTTGCCTTGGGTGCATGTATTATAGAATCATAGAATGGTTTGGGTTGAAAGGCACCTTAAAGATCATCTAATTCCAGGTTGCTCAAGGCCCCATCCAACCTGATCTTGAATACATTCAGTGATGGAGCATCCACAACTTCCCTGGGAAACATTTCAGTGTCACACCACCCTCAGAGTGAAGAGCTTCTTCCTAATTTCTAATCTAAATCTACCCTCTTCCAGTTTGAACTCATTACCCCACATCTTATCATTACAAGCCCTCGTAAAAAGTCCCATCCCAGCTTTCTTGTATGCCCTCTTCAAGTACTGGAAGGCCATAGTGAGGTCTCCCCAGAGCCTTCTCTTCTCCAGGTTGAACAACCTAACTCTCTCAGCCTGTCTTCATAGGAGAGGTGTTCCAGCCCTCTGATCATTTTTGTGGCCCTCCTCTGGACCCAATCCAACAGGTCTATGTCCTTCTTGTGTTGGGGCTCCAGAGCTGGATGCAGTACTCCAGGTATGGTCTCTCAAGAGTGGAGTGGAAGGGCAGAATCATCTCTCTTGACCTGCTGGCCACATTTCTTCTGATGCAGCCCAGGATATGGTTGGCCTTCTGCACTGCATTCGTACATTGTTGGCTCACGTCCAGCTTTTCATCTGCCAGCACCCCCAAGTCTTTCTCCTCAGGACTACTCCCAATGCTCTGTATTGGGCAGCACCTCTAAAGGGAGTGCTAATGTTGAGATGATGGAAGGGGGGGGATTCCTCCAGGAGTATTCCTGGTGCACTCACAACAGTTTAAATAGGGTGGATGGTGTGGAAATGACTGTCTTGCAAACCTGGAATGGCAGAAACTTCTGGATGCAGAAAGACGCTTCCATGGAGACCTGCACAGAACTGATCCCACAATTACAAAGACATCCAAACCACAAGCACTGATCATGGCTAGAAACCTCTCTATGGATTTCTGCAGGGAACACCCTTAATGCTGTTACAGGTCCAATTAAAGTGGTCTGATGAAGATGGATTAACTAGTGGAGCTGCTGTGAGGTGCCAGCACCACTGAAAAGGAAAAAAAAAAAAAAGGCAGTTTTCCCTGGTTAGAAGATTTACAAACTTTCAAAAACTTTTCCTTCAAATTTCAAAAAAATTTCTTACAGGAAATCAAGGAGAACCATGTTTATTCTCTGCCCTTTCTTCCTAAGAGTTCTTCTGTAGGAAAGAGTTGTTTCAGTAGTGCTGAAGGCTTTGCCTGATTGTTGTAGCAGCATCACTAAAGATAATGCCAGCTTGTATTGAAAAGAAAATGGCCCAGAAACATCCACTGGCACAACTGCTCCTACTCATTTTTTCTCATGAGCAGGAAGAAGTCCACCAGTGCTGCTGTTAGCACTGACACTGATAGCGTGTAGGTACTGAGGATGTGACCCATTCTTGATACTGCCTGTGCTTCCCCCCGAGGTCTTATTTCACCTCTGCTGCTACAGCTCCTGAAGTGCACCATTGGCCAGCTAGACTGGCTGATCAGCATTCTGTTGATTACTAATGACAGCTACCCAACAGATTAAACATTTACTTTTGCATTATCTTCTCATGTATAGTATAAGGAACATAGGCACCTGACTTAGGCATATGGATTCCAAAATTAGAGTGCCCAAGTCTTGTGGTGGATCTAGATACAAGATGCTAACTAGAGAATAAAACACAGTAGGTTATAATATATATATTTAAATTAATATATAAAGTGAGATAACTTGCTGTTTAGAGTATCTTCCTATTTAAACATCCTAGCAAACTGCTGCTGTAGTTACCAGACACAGGTGCAGCGAGATGCATTGTAAAATCTATGTAAGATTATAAAGATAATAGTTTCATAGGCAAATGAGGCTCTGCTACTGAGATGAACTTGGTTACATCTAATGTAACTACTGAACAAATAAAAGTAAACCTGAAGTGAATGCCAACATTGCTATTGGTATGGCTACAAGTAATGAGTCTGAATCCAAGCACAAAAAACAATTGCTAGGATGGAATGTCAAAATAGATACAATAAAAAAGGGATTATCTCCGTCGGCATATTGTTTTCCACATTGTTATCTAATGCTTCAAGTGGCATCATCACTTGGCAGAATGTGTAATCTAATGTTTCAGATTGCAACATTGCTCGGCAGAATGGACCAGTCTAAATTGGAAGGAGAAGAGCTCTACAGACATATTTCCAATTCCAAAGATCCTCAAGATCCCCCTTTTTAAATGTCATCATCAGACAACACAGAGTGAGTCATTGCCTGATGGCACCCAAATCAAAACACCTGTGGTATGTGCAGATGCTTGTAAAGAACAAGATTATAATTAAAGATGCATCAATTCTAACAGAAATAAGAGAAATGGAACAGATGGTTTACATATTTGTGGGCAGTTATGTCTTTGTGTAATGGTAGTGGAGATGAAGATTTGTAAACAGAATCACTGTATAATTTAGGTTGGAAGGGACCTTTGGAGTCCTTTCCTGACCTTTAGGCCAACACCCCTTCTCAAAGCAGGAGTAGCTACAAAGTTAGATCATGTTGGTGAAGGCAAATAATGCCAACATTTGGTTGCTGAAAAGTTACCTGAAATAAAATGTGAAATAGTATTTCCCAGTATATTTTGCCCTAACTGGGATAACTGATATTCATCGATTTCATCACCTGGAACAATTTTAATGCTGCTTTTCTATAATTAGTATTTTAGGGCACCTACCTATAGGCACAGTAAGGATCATTCATATGTATAACAAAGAATGGTGGCAGGTGGACAAAAATTTCCGTTTATTCAGGCCTGGCTTCTCTCTGTGTAAAATCCTGGCTCCATACAAAGATATGTGAAACTTAACTTATTCCAGCATTGCTGCATTAGGAACTGATCAGCAACCACTATTGATGTTTTTCCCTTCATTTCCCTAACAGTTTTCAACACAAAGCAAAACATGTTTTGTTTTCATTTCCAAGCTATTGTCTTTTGAGTATTAAAAAAAAAATAAAAAGATTGTGAGAATCATTAATGTAAACCTTCTAATATGCAACAGTGAGTAAGAGTCAAATGAAACTCATAATGCTGCTATTTAGCTAAATAGTTCAGTGTTGCCTACTCCCAGTGAAGAATTAATTTGATTAATTACATGAGAAGCTGATTCATTCATCCATCTGAGACCTGTCAGGAAATATTACAACATACAAGTACCATGTCTGATGACACTTAATGGTTTCCAGATACAATTTTAATCTATATGTTTGTGGAAGATTGATTCTCCTTTCACGGCCTCTCCACCTACTAATATTTGCCTTCTATAACAGGTGAATAGGTTTGGAAATATTCTGGACTGGTTTTAAACTCTTTCTTGTCTAAATAACTGAGCTGTGCTGACAGCTGTCCCTAATTTTCCCTCACAATAAACTCTGGTTTGCTTTGCTGATTTCTTATTTTAATTCTAACTTAAAATTCCTAAGTCATATTTCAGACTATCAAAACAACCTTTTATTGCTAAAATAAGTGACGAGACATTAGTAACTCCTAAGTCTGCTGCTTTTTATTTACCTTGAATAAAATTTATTGTGTTTGCTACTTTGTCATAGCCCTGTTATGACATCTTGGTCTTAGTGAGGAGGGAGGGAAATACCATTTCTAAAAAATTCACATGTATGTATGGAGCCTACTTATGGCTACAAATTGGATTGTAAGAGTGCTTTTAAAATATATTAATAGTGCCAACAGCCATTTGTTCACTTAGCTAGATTTTCACCCCTCTGCATGTTAACTTAAGTAATACTTATATTGTCAAGTACTGTGACTTACCAAAGTGGAGTGCCTGGTATTCAAAAGGCACTAGGATGATGATTCTCGATGATTCCCATTTTTTCTGTTGGGAATACTGAAAGAAAGATTAATGTCTTTGTCAGTACTATCTTGGTATGCAATTGGAATGACCCCATCTATGTTTGATACATAAATTTAGCTGTTTATCACCACTAGCTTAGAGCTGAATCATAGCATGGCCAGGAAGTAAAACAAAAATAGGAGGAGAATGTAGTAATCCTGTGCTATTTGGCTATTGGAACAGCCTTTAGGTTGCTTATTTTTAGTCAAGAAGACATTTCACTCTTAATCTGAACAGCAACCTCCTGTTAATGCTGCTGGGATGTCAGCTTCTGAGGCAAGGGCAGTCCACTCCTCCATATAAGAAGACACTAAGCACTCATGTGTCACCTGGTACCCCCAGAACTGAACCCAGCATTAACTGCTGCTTATTGACAACTAACCTTTTATACCTTGGTAAGAAGACCTCTTGCTGTGCAGCTTTGTATTAAAATCCTTTCAATAAGGATTTAATTTCTTTTCTATGTTACATTGCATAATTTCAAGCATCTGAGTTAGACACAGTCATCCACAGATACTCATCACAATGAAGTCTATCAGCTAATTTATGAAACCTGACATTACTATTGCAATAAAGTATCAAATATCGTAGGGGTTCATGGACAACACCCTGCTAAGTGTGGCACAGGTACAGATGGCCAGATTCCCTGCCCATAGAAGTCACCATGGCTGTAGAAAAGTAATTTTCTATTCTCAGTAAACCTGTGTGTCTATTACATCTGTCTTAGACCATGGTTTCTTCCTCCTCATGAGGTTCAACAAGGCCAAGTACAAGGTTCTGCACATGGTTTAGGACAATCCTCACTATCAATACAGGCTGGGGGATGATGTGATAGAGAGCAGTCCTGTGGAGGAGGACTTGGGGGTACTGGCAGATGAAAAGCTGGACATGAGCCAACAGTGCACACTTGCAGCTCAGAAGGCCAACCATATCCTGGGCTGCATCAAAAGAAGCATGGCCAGCAGATCAGAGATGATTCTGCCCCTCTATTCTGTTCTGGTGAGACCCCACTTGGAGTATTGGGTGCAGCTCTGGAGCCCTCAACACAAGAAGGACATGGATCTGTTGGAGCGTGTCCAGAGGAGGACCACAAAAATGATTAGAGGGAGGGCTGTAGTATCTCTCCTACAAAGACAGGCTAAGAGAGTTGGGGTTGTTCAGCCTGGAGAAGAAAAGGCTCTGGGGAGACTTTATGGTGGCCTTCCAGTACCTGAAAGGCGCCTACGAGGAAGCTGGGGACTGTTTACAAGGGCATGTAGTGATAGGATGAGGGGCAATGGTTTTAAACTAGACAAGGGTAGATTTAGATTAGACATTAGGAAGTATTTTTTACTATGAGGGTGGTGGAACACTGGAATGGGTTGCCGAGAGAGGCAGTGAAGGCCCCATCCCTGGAGACATTCAAGGCAAGGCTTGATGGGGCTCTGAGCAACCTGATCTAGTTAGAGATGTCCCTGCTGACTGCAGGGTGGTCAGACTAGATGATATTGGAAGGTCCCTTCCAATCCAAACCATTCTATGATTCTTTCTTAGCTTCCTTAAAGGAAATACTTCTGATTTGTAATGAAATACAGGATTTCTCTATTCCAGACAAAATTGGTTTTGTGGTATGGCTGGATGATCTTCAGCAGTTTCACCCAGGGAAAGAATTTTTCTCAGTGATTCAAAATTCAGTTTGATCATTTCATAGTAATAAGGTCTTGATAACCCCAGTTCTGAAGCTCAGATATATCTTTGTTTCTCCATTAATGAAGCGTGTTAAGGAAGTTTAAATTTGCAATGACTTTTTAGTGAATTCAAAATTAATATTGGATACAAGTTTGCTTTTTCTCTTTGTTGTATTTGTACAACATTTGAGATAGGTGCTAAATCACTCTGATTTCTCAGGAAAAAAAAGTAAGCATATAATGTATATAAAATAGGAGGATGGATGTTTTGATGGGGATAAAAGTAAAAATCCTGAAGTCTATCTGATTCCATAAGAAGTGTAATTACCCATGGCCTCATCAGTGATGGGGAGGGAGGAAACAAGCACTTCCCTTGACCTACTGGCCACGGTGTGTCTAACATAGCCCAGGATATGCTTGGTCTTCACTGCTACACAGGAATTTGCATTTGCCACTATTGAACTCCATGAATTTTCCACTGGCTCATTCCTCTCATTTGCTGGGATCCCTGTAAATTGCAGCTCAGCCCTCCAGCATATCAACCGCTCCCCTCCACATCTTGTATCATCCAAAAACTCAACAAGTGCATGTTCCAGCTCATTGTCCAGATCAATGATAAAAATGTTAAATGGCAATGGCCCTAGTATTGATGCTGGAGGAATGCCACTTGTAATCATCTTCTGGTTAGACTTTCGTGGTGGGAGAACCCTGGCTGGATGCCAGGTGCCCACCAAAGCCCCTTTATCACTCCCTTCCTCAGCTGGACAGAGGAGAGAAAATATAACAAAAGGCTCATGGGTCAAGATGAGGAGAAGGAGAGATCATTCACCAATTACTGTCATGGGCAAAACAGACTTGATTTAGGGAAATTAGTTTAATTTATTACAGCCAAAATCAGAGTAGGATAATGACAAATAAAAACTAAATCTTAAAACACCTTTCCCCCACCCCTCCTTTCTACATGTGTTTAACTTTGGTCCCAATTTCTCTAACTCCTCCCCCCAAGCTGCACAGGGGGATGGGGAATGGGGGTTGTGGTCAGTCCATCACACATTGTCTCTGCTGCTCCTTCCTCCTCAGGAGGAGGACTCCTCACACTCTTTCCCTGCTCCAGCATGAGGTCCCTCCCATGGAGACAGTTCTCCATTAACTTCTCCAACATGAGTCCTTCCCATGGGCTACAGTTCTTCACAAACTGCTCCAGTGTGGGTCCCTTCAATAGGGTCACAAGTCCTGCCAACAAACCTGCTCCAGCATGGTCTGCTTTCTTTCCATGGATCCACAGGTTCTGCCAGGAACCTGCTCCAGTGCGGCATGGGGTCCTCCATGGGCTGCAGGTGGTTATCTGCTCCATTAACATCCATGGGCTGCAGGGGACAGCCTGCCTCACCATGGGCATCACCACTGGCTGCAGGGGAATATCTGCTCTGGCATCTGGAGCACCTCCTCTCCCTCCTTCTTCACTGACCTTGGTGTCTAAAGAGTTGTTCCTCTCATATATTCTCATTCTTCTCTCTGGCTGTAGTTGCTGTTGTGCAGTTTTCTTTCTTCCCTTTCTGAAATACATTATCACAGTGGCACTACCATCATTGCTGATGGGCTTGGCCTTGGCCAGCTGGCATGGGCTTTACTGGACACAGGGGGAGCTTCTAGCAACTTCTCACAGGTGCCACTCCTGTAGCCCCTTTGCTACCAAAACCTTGCCATGCAAACCCAAGGCAACCTTGAACCATTAACCACTACCCTCTGAGCTCAGCAGTCCAGTCAGTTTTACACTTACCTTGCAGTCTACTCCTCCAGTCCCTATCTCCTTCATTTAGCTACCAGTATACTATGAAAGACTGTGTTGAAAGTCACTTGAGATAAGCTGCATTTGTAACTCTCATTCACAGAGCCAGCCATTTCATCATAGAAGGCAATCAGGTTGGTCAGGGATGATTTAACCTTTATAATTCTCTGCTGGCTGATTCCAGTCATCCTTCTGTCATTCATGTGTCTGAAATGGGGAGGACTTGTTCCTTATTTTTCCCAGGAGCTGACTGGCTTGTAGGTTTTCCTTCTTTGCTTTTAAAAATATTGATGTAACATTTGCCTTTTACCAGCAAATGGGGAGTTCCCCCAGTTGCCACAGCTTTTCAAAGATGATAAAGAGGAGCTTCACAAAGACATCAGCCATCTCAGCTTCCATGGATGCATCTCATCTGGCCCCATGTCCAGAATTACTTAAATTCTCCCTAACTTGATCCTCCCGTATGGTGGGTAGTAGCTTATTCCTCCCAGTTTGCTACTGTGCACAGAGACATGGCCTTGCCAGTAAAAAACAAGGCAAAGAGGCATTAAGTGCACTGTTTGTCATTGGGTCCTTTCTAGCTTTCCTGCACTATTTAGCAGTGAGCTTACATTTTCCTTCACCTTTCTTTCAAGGCTGCTGACCTGTAAAAGCCCTTCTTGTTGCCCTCTACATTCCTTGGTGGTTTCACCCCCAGCCATGTGTGGCTTTCCTAATTCAACTCTTGCATACCTAGGTGATGCTGCTACATTTCCTAATAGTATGTCCATGCTTCCACTTTCTGGATACTTCCTTTCTGTGTTTGAGCTTGGCTAGAAATTCCCTCTTCAGCCAATGTGGCCTCCTGCCATACCTTCCCATCCTCTTGTGCAATCACAATGGGCCATTCTTGTGATTCAAGGAGATTTTATTTGAAGATCAGCTCTAGCAGGATCTTTTTCTTTCTTGGCTCCCCAGTGTCACATTAAGGGCAAGAAAGACGTTTGCCTTCCAGAGCCCCAAGGGCATGCACTGCACAGTTTTGCAAAGTCAAGAAATATGTCTGAGAATTCATCCTTAAAGCCCTGGCTAAAGGGGTTGTGCTGAGGCAGCAGTTACCCGTTTTGGAGTCCTGGATATGGACTTGCACTGAAACAGTGTAAAAGTTAAAACTATTAGATTTATTAAAGCAATAGATACAAGAGGTTCGGAATTGCTGTTGTTAAATGCACTAACTGCAAAGAAAAATAATCGAGCTCAAGTTAGTAATTCCTGGGTACATTCAACACAGTAGGAGAAGCAGGTCTGTGTAACAGCCCTAGTAAGTAATAGTAATGTTAGCAAAAGTTATATTGAAGGTATATTGAACCATATATGAAGGCACAATTGTTACCAAGAAGCCATCCCTATCTCAGGTGAGGAGAATGGCCCATCGACCATCTCCGCTAGACTTTCAGTCTTCTGTCCCCACCCCTCCGAGAGATATTCCCTTGTGATTTCTATATCCAAACCCCATCTGTTCCTGCCTTCTAGGTGACATTTAGCATGATTTGGGTGGAGAGTTGAGTAATATAGTCATGTATGTTTAGCATGTACTCCGTTAGATTCATTATCATACTTAGGGGTGTGAACTTTAATATTAATTTTGTCATTAATTAGGCAAAGGTCTTTGCTTGGACACTACGGCCTTAAAGATTTTTGTACGAGCTGTTTACTTCTGTTGGTTTAGCCAAAATAGGGCTGTCTTAACTTCACAAGATTCCCTCCTTCAGCCATTTGGCAGATCAGTTCAGCAGATCTCCACTCCCAGAGATAGCACAAGAACTTTGTCATAAACATCTTAACCTTTCTCCTGAAGAGCACTAAATATTCCTGTCTCACTGCAGGCTAGGCTGGCTAGGCTGTTATTCTACACCCAGGGATTCCTGCCTACCTATTCCCTGACCAAGCTGAAGTCCACTCTCCTGAAGTCCAGGTCTTTACTCTGCTACACACCTTCCCTTATCATCTTAATTTCAACCTGTTTCTCCAGTTCTTTTTAGGCTTCAATCTCCATACTCTGATGAACATGCTTAAAAGCCTTTCTCAATAGATTAGCAAGACTGTTGGGAAAGGTGTTCTTGCCTCTCTCACACTGGTGCCATCACTCCCTACCAGTCCTTGCTCCCAGAAGATGATCCATGGGCATAGAAGCCAAAGGCTCTGCCTGTAACACCAGCCACACTGGCTTTGATCTGCAAGATACATCCTCTCCTGACCCCATTTCCTTGACTGGTAGGATCAGAAAGGAACACCACCTTGGACTCTTTACCACAGCTGAGAGCACAGCAGTCATCTTTGATCTGCTCAAGGTCTCTTTTGGCATCAACACTTGTGGCAAGATGGTTAAGCAGAAATAGATAGTAATAGTGCAAAGACAGTAACAGCAATAGTTCAAAAACTTCATCAGTCCTTCCGTGGTGTCCCACACTGGGGCCCAGGACAAACAATCATTTTCTCAACAGCAGGTCTGACCTGTAGGTGGCTGCTCTGCCCCCTAGAGAAGGGATTCTCAGCCACTGTTACCTATTACTTCATCCTTATGGTGCTGGTTCCAGATAGTTTGTGATTTTCATTGTATACCCCTGGAATTCCCCACAAACTTCTCTCATTTTTGTTATTCCCCAAAACTTTCTATCCCATGTAAATTTTCCCGTCTTGCTAAATATCATAGCTCATCAAGAAATATTTTAAATAAGAACAGTCTTAGAGATGTTTAAGGAAGTCCATTGCTTGTTTCATGAAATATTGATTATTCTTACTATTTCTGTTGGTCTATGACAGCTCTTTTTTTCTCTCAGTCCATACGTATATAGCTTCCTTGATAACATATTGGGAAGAGCATGGTTATAAAGACTGAATGAATTTCAGCTTACTCATTCTCCTTCATCTACTTTTTGTAGACCTGCTAGTAGATAACTCCCTAATTACTGTTTATTGACAGTAGAAATTCACTGACCTGCATTCTCACAGTCACTGTCCACGCTTGTTTTAAATATTACATCCTTATTCTCTGTGATCGCAACTGATTATCATGGGAAAAGCAAATGCTGACGAACAGCTCTGCCACTTCATGCTTCTATTCCCTGGGACTCCCGATAACTAGTTTGCCTCATCAGGCAGTTTCAACATCTCCTCTTTTGGGTAACTTTTCACGGGACAGTGAAAGGTTTAGATTCATCTGAGAAGAGGACAGAGCTGATGGCTGCACAGGTGGATCTCATAGAGTCTTCAAACAGACAAAAGGGCTGTAATATACAGGAGAGAGAAGGAAGAAGTGACTGGTAAACATAAATATGAACAGACAGCTTCAATTTCTTAGTAAAGCTCCTGTATTATCTGCAGATACATCGGAACAGTTATGCTGTTAGTTACATCTGGTCACCTTAATAATTATTTGCAGATTCTTTAGCAGCTAACTAGGTTACAAAAGACTGGATAGCTCTTGGATTTGTCACAGAACGCTCATATCCCATAGCAATGTAATCAGCTGTACTTACACTTCAGTCTTTAGCATTTTCGTTTGAGACTACATTGCTGAAGATAGAGACCTGCCTTCCTGCCTGTACAATTCCCAGCTCATCAGTTAGTCAGTATAAATAACAATAAAACCCCAATAATTATGTATTTAATTTACAGGGCTATTGATTAAGTACTATACTCAGAATCTCTATTGAATAATTAATTTTAAATTTCGTGGTAGTTTCTGCCTTCCTTCTTAAAAACTAAGACAAAGATCCTATCCTAACTTAAGCAATGCTGGCTGATAGATGTCTATGAGAACATGATGAAGATACTACAGAACAGCACTGCTGATTTAGTAAAACTTAAATGAAAAATTATTCTCTAAGGTGACAGGTTTCCAAACTAATTTCAACCTAGAGAATAATTAAAATTTAGATCAGGGTGCAAAATAAGAACACAAGATATAGCTTAGCTTTTGGGCAACCATAAAAGTGTAGCAGTACTATGCACACTAACTAGCAGAAAACTGGAAAGCAAGAGTAACAAAAGCCATAAAATATTAACTTGACATACATTACAGCAAAGCTATATCTACTCAGGAAAACATAAGCACATCTTGATATTAAGCAGTAAATTAACAATTTGCCAGCATTATATTCCCAATGCCTCATTATTATGTTAAGTGTGGTATTTTTAAATGAAATTGATTTATGGTCTTATTAGTATACCTTTTAATTGGGACTATAGGAGGACACAGTGCTAGAATTAACCTTTTTTTTTTTTTTTTTTTTTGATCAAACTCCAGAGGAGCCAGCCTGTAGGTAGTTATCATTAAGAGGAAAGTAACATTGGATTGTCATTAACAGAATGAGAAAAATACTTAGCAGGTAATAGAGAAGAAAACCCCCAAAAGAAATGTTTTCTGTGGGACAGTTTGATTTTTTTCTGTAAACTGATTGGAGAAGGAATGAAAACTACAACCACAGTTGTATTAGCAAGAGTAAAAGTGGTGGAACGTTTCATAATTGAAATCTGTTTGGCTATCTGCCTGGATTCATGGGCTGCACCTAGTTGGCATTAAAACTAGAGAGACCACTCTCACTGCTAGCATTATGTTAGGAGTATCATGTGGACATAGTAACTAGTGCAGAAGTAGTTCACTTCTAAGGATGGCTGTGGATAGCACTGTAGAACTCCACGTTATAGTTAAAGATCACATGCTACACCTTGGCTACGTCGTGGGACACTTTCAATGGGTAAGCACTGAAGTTATACAACTCCATAGACTACATACAAGACTTACTTTGTTTCCTTCCCTTGAGCTGTACGGTTCTAAAGCAAAAGCCTCTTTAAAGGCCCAAAGATTGGTTGCAGGATTCTTCTGTAGCTGATAGGAGGTGTGTGGGTAGAAGGAGGATCTACATGACACCTTCCATCTATGCAACTCAAATATATGCAACTGAAAGGCTCGGATAAATTGTTTGCATTTTACAGCAACAATAGGAATAAGAAACCATGCTAATATTGAACTGAATAATTGAATATGCTAATTTTCCATTACAAATTCTATACACTCCTATCTGCTCTGAACTACTCTGCTTAAGAAATAAAAATTTTACCTAGAGTATCAATGGGTTTGGTACAACTATCCATGAATAACTGGATTACAAATTAAACCAAAGCTATCAGAACGAAAGGTGAAATCTTGACCTTGACAAGGGCCACACACATTTTTTACTTGATCTGATCAATAACTATCACCTAAGAGACAGCCATTATATGCTTTCAATAGAGGTAGAGCTCACAGATGTAGTTAAACGCCAAAAATCCCCAATTGGACCATGATGGCAATAAGACCAAAAGCATCCAACACACAAAGCCGAAGCAATGCCAGAAGTAATTGTGTAGCGTGTACAAATAAAAAGAAATCCAGAGCATGAGGTTATGTAAATATATCCCTACTCAAAAATGTCCCTCAGAGCCTGAGGTGCCTCCATCTACTTCAGCTCCAGCACCTTCATACTCACCTGTGTGCCTCCCCAGGCAGTCCAGCCTTACGGCCACCAGACAGACTAGGGTAAATCATGACAACTGGCATGCCAATAATGTTGACTAAGTGAAGATTGCCCTTTGAGCCTGACTGATGTTTTGCCCCACCTACCAGGTATGTAAGGCAAACCTACAAATTCTTCTTGGCTTCCAAATTTACTTCATGGTTGAAGCTGAAATCCTTAGCTCTTGCTTCTTGATTCCTTAGTCCTAGTCTCATTCCATCTCTGCTTGCCATTTTTCCAAAGTCTTTCCCTGTGACATGGACTTGCTGGCCTTCATGGGGTTTGCCCTGCTATTTGTTTTAAGGGTCTCTTGGCTTCTCTGGCTTCCTACCTATTGCTGTCGTTGCAATTATGTCTGGCATGTTCCTGAGCTAATTTAGTTCCTAGCCTTGGCTTTCTCTGGTCATAATATTTAGTTGCATTTTCCGTTTTTGATTCAAGGCTGTCTTTAGCCACTAGGAACAATCACCCACATCCCGTCATGTATGATAATTTACTGAGGACATGTATTTATGCTTTTTTTTCAAGACATGGAGACTCTTTCCAGAGGCTCAGCCTCCAAAAGAGGTTCTGGTGTTAAATAGCAAGACCTCTAGTCTTGCTGGGCCAGAAAGAAAACATTAGTAGTGATATGACTGTGAGGTGGAATGTCTGGTTATAGGTAGGATATTCCTGAATTAAGGCTACCATTTACATCACTATTTCTACACCATACCTTGAACTCTTGGAAAAAAATGGAAGCCAGTACATCATTGTGTACAGAGCCTTCTATCACTATGTGTGTTAAACAAGACCCAAATATGCTAATCACAGGGAGACACTGCAGAAATTTAGGCCAAGCAATACTTTGTTTTTAGCTCCTTGTCAGACCTAGGTAAGGAGTTATCCAGCACTCAGTCTTGTGAAGACTGAGGTGGTTCTAGGCATGTGGAGAAGTGAATCCCTAAGTACCTGGGGCACTTTCAAGACAAACAGGGAGGAACTCCTGGAATTTAGGTGCCCGTAGGGTTAGGTGTCAAATGATTGTGGGATTTTAGGACCATAGTTTGGATCTTACATGTTTTATGTAGGACACAGGCAGGATTTTGGCCCCTGCATACTTTGTTGCTCTTTATCACCAGCTCCAAAGTGTGGGAATCCAAAGCACTTTTCATATATTCTGACAGTGAACTACCTGAATCTCAAATGTTCACTTGCATGTACTGGAGGAAATTTCAAACCTCTGTTGTATTGGAACAGAAGACAAAATATTTGATGATAGTCCATTCCTATTTTTCTATAATTTGCTTATGGGCTTTAGATTGCTTTTTCACATATATATTGGGCCATATGTTAGAACAGTATTTCTGTTTTGAAACAATAAAAAGGGAGGATCAATGATTTGAATAGTGTTATCTCAACTTGTGTGTTATTTAGTTTCTGTAACAGCTTTTGAGTCTATATTTGTCTGACTCTCATCGTAATTCCAAAACTAGCATGTTTCTGCTTTTTTTAAAAAAAATAAATCTCACATACAGTGTGCAGTCAAGCTAGGTGGATATTGAATATGATAAATTCTAATCTAGATACCAAATGATCTTCTTTTTCACCGTGTTGGAATGAAACCAGACAGGAGAAGGATAAGTTATTGCATAATATCTTTCTATGATAGGAATTACTACAAACTGTTGCAAAACTGTTTTGGTTCACATAAAAGCTAGACTGACTTGTTCTGTTGTGTGTGTCAGGACTGCTGACATAAACATGACCATCACATAAAGTTTCCTAAATGACTGGCTAATTCTAATTAATTTCTATCCTAATGGTCTTAAAAATGCCTTTCCTGAAAGAAGTCCAAATCTTCCAAATAAGCCTAAGAACAAATACTGCTACAAGTACTGAGCTTCTACAAATCTTTGGATCAAGATCACATGTTGTTCTGATACTGCCATATTTAACACTCAAATTTTGGCCAAAATTTTAACAATTCAACCAAATCCTCTTCACCTACTTTTGTGTGTCAGGATATTGTAGTCTATATTTGCACTGAAGCACAAATGCTGGGTACCTCAAGGCTGATGTTGCATGCTTATTTCTTATATGTCTTGCTCCAGAGAGGTACTTAACTCTGCACATTTTCTAGGTACTCTGTGATGCTAATGCTGATCGAGAACCTGCCAAGATAATCTAAAAAAGATTTGAAAAGATGCACTTAGTCTTTTTTCTGTTCTGTGATTTACACTGTATGTGCTCAGGCCATACATGTATTTTTTTGGTGTGGAATGAAGTAGCACAGGTCTGCTGAACCTACCCTTGGCTGTCTGACCCACTGAGAACTGTGGTACCAAGTGGGTACAGTGGCAGAGAGAGGAGACATTGGGACTGCAGTACCCAGACTCCTTTCTCCCTGGTGCTATCCAGCTGAAGAGGCTCACCAACCACAATTTATTCACCTTTGCTCCAGCACAACAGAATTCTGATTGTAACTGAGACCTAAGAGGAAATGTAATACACATACTTAGTAATATATTTATCTGGCTTCTTCAATGGTGAATGTCATAATATGTCATGGTTATGCCAGCTGTGGATCTCTAGTCAAGGGAATAGAAAGGAATAATTTTAGGCTAAAATAAGAGAATAGTTATAGCTATTTTGGTCTTTACAGTGTATAGCCAGTGTCCAAAAATCCTATCCAGATATAGGAAACAGGACCTCTTGCTTTATTCCTACTCATCTGTCAAGGACAACATGCTACCTGTCATCAGATTTCCTGTCTGTCCTTGGAGATACCTGAAACTCAACTAGACATGGTCGTGAATAACCTGCTCTCGCTGACCCTGCTTGAGCAGGGAGGCTGCACTAGACAACCTTCAGAGGTCCCTTACCACCTCAAGTATTCTTATATAAATTGCTTTTCTGAAACTCTGATTTTTTCTTGATCCCTTATGCATTCCCTGAGGGTACAACTGTCTGTTGTTTCCAGTTCTGCCCAATTTTTACAAGACATATTTAATTTGGGGAGAACTCACTTTCTTCATAGTTTAATCCATTTAGTTAATGATGAGCCAAGTAAATTACACACCACTCGGGGAAATAACTGAATTTGCTCCCCCAAACAGGGGTACGTATTTCTTTGGGTGGAAGCAGCATAGGTAGGGCTGAGCTGCTCAACCAAACCCCTTCCATATTTTGTCCTCCCCCGCCTTGCTCACATCCTTGTCCTCCTGCTGTTGAAACCCCAGCATTAATTTATGTCCATCTCAGTTTATGTAGCGTTTGTTAATTATCGGCTGATTAACCATTTCATAACAGTGAATTCCAAGTTTTCCCAGCATACAGACTTCCAACGTTTTTATTATCTCACATTAGCATTTTTAGCAGACAGTTATAACTTCCACATCACATCAGCAGCAAGCAACAGCAGAACACACAAAACACCNGGGGGGGGGTGGGGTGCGGGGCGCGCGGGGCCGGGGGGTCCCGGCGGGGCCGGAGGGTGGGATTCGAGGTCCCCGGCGCTCTCCCTGCGCGGTGCAGACGGGCGCTCAGCCATTGCCAGCGACTTGCCTAAGAGTCCGGGGCGCGGGGCACACCTGAGGGTTAGCCGAAAACAACAACAAGATAATGGCCCGTAATGCGCACCCTGGGCACGGATCACAAGCCGGCCGCTCCCTTCCTGTGCGACCGCCGGGCAGCCTGCCGCGGCNGTTGTTCTGATACTGCCATATTTAACACTCAAATTTTGGCCAAAATTTTAACAATTCAACCAAATCCTCTTCACCTACTTTTGTGTGTCAGGATATTGTAGTCTATATTTGCACTGAAGCACAAATGCTGGGTACCTCAAGGCTGATGTTGCATGCTTATTTCTTATATGTCTTGCTCCAGAGAGGTACTTAACTCTGCACATTTTCTAGGTACTCTGTGATGCTAATGCTGATCGAGAACCTGCCAAGATAATCTAAAAAAGATTTGAAAAGATGCACTTAGTCTTTTTTCTGTTCTGTGATTTACACTGTATGTGCTCAGGCCATACATGTATTTTTTTGGTGTGGAATGAAGTAGCACAGGTCTGCTGAACCTACCCTTGGCTGTCTGACCCACTGAGAACTGTGGTACCAAGTGGGTACAGTGGCAGAGAGAGGAGACATTGGGACTGCAGTACCCAGACTCCTTTCTCCCTGGTGCTATCCAGCTGAAGAGGCTCACCAACCACAATTTATTCACCTTTGCTCCAGCACAACAGAATTCTGATTGTAACTGAGACCTAAGAGGAAATGTAATACACATACTTAGTAATATATTTATCTGGCTTCTTCAATGGTGAATGTCATAATATGTCATGGTTATGCCAGCTGTGGATCTCTAGTCAAGGGAATAGAAAGGAATAATTTTAGGCTAAAATAAGAGAATAGTTATAGCTATTTTGGTCTTTACAGTGTATAGCCAGTGTCCAAAAATCCTATCCAGATATAGGAAACAGGACCTCTTGCTTTATTCCTACTCATCTGTCAAGGACAACATGCTACCTGTCATCAGATTTCCTGTCTGTCCTTGGAGATACCTGAAACTCAACTAGACATGGTCGTGAATAACCTGCTCTCGCTGACCCTGCTTGAGCAGGGAGGCTGCACTAGACAACCTTCAGAGGTCCCTTACCACCTCAAGTATTCTTATATAAATTGCTTTTCTGAAACTCTGATTTTTTCTTGATCCCTTATGCATTCCCTGAGGGTACAACTGTCTGTTGTTTCCAGTTCTGCCCAATTTTTACAAGACATATTTAATTTGGGGAGAACTCACTTTCTTCATAGTTTAATCCATTTAGTTAATGATGAGCCAAGTAAATTACACACCACTCGGGGAAATAACTGAATTTGCTCCCCCAAACAGGGGTACGTATTTCTTTGGGTGGAAGCAGCATAGGTAGGGCTGAGCTGCTCAACCAAACCCCTTCCATATTTTGTCCTCCCCCGCCTTGCTCACATCCTTGTCCTCCTGCTGTTGAAACCCCAGCATTAATTTATGTCCATCTCAGTTTATGTAGCGTTTGTTAATTATCGGCTGATTAACCATTTCATAACAGTGAATTCCAAGTTTTCCCAGCATACAGACTTCCAACGTTTTTATTATCTCACATTAGCATTTTTAGCAGACAGTTATAACTTCCACATCACATCAGCAGCAAGCAACAGCAGAACACACAAAACACCCTAAAAGCTCCTTATACCAGACAAATGCACGCTTGTCAGCTACAATTTAGGACAGACGGTATCTATCAGCGCAGCACGGTAAGTCTCCGAAGGACAGCTAGAGAAGACCTCAGGGTCACTTCAGAGAAGATTCCTAGAAGCACCCAGGAACACACGGGACCACCACGTCCCAGCAGGGGCTGGTCACTATGCGCCCTGCCACGATCCTCCCCCTTGCCAGCCCGCAGAGATGCGCGTCCCGGCCTGGCCTCTTCCCGCGGGAGCGGCTCTGCCTCCTCACGGCATCACCGGCGCGGCCCTTCTCGCCGGAGTGACGAACAGGCAGGACGGCTAGAGACAATTTATTCCCATGGAAAGGGATAAGCAGCCAATTAATTAATGTCACGGGCACCGGGACAAAAAACAGCGCTGCAGGGTTGGGGCGCGCTGTCTCCTGGAGAGCCCCCTCGGCTCTCCGGGAGGGCGGCGNGGCGCAGCCGCTTCCAGCGCCTCTTCGGCCGTAGCGAGTCGGAGGACTCGGAGCCCGAGGGGGCGGCCGCCCCGTCCCGCCGCCGCCCCTCCGCCGCCGCGCCCAAGCGGCGCCCCGCGTTCCCCCGCTGGCGCCCAAAGAGGAAGGAGCAGCACCCCCGGGGGGTCGCCGGGGTCGCTCCCACCTGGACCCCGCCGCCCGCCTCGCCCCTCGGCTCCCCGGCCCCGCGGTAAGCGCGACCCCCACACCCCGCCCCGCGGGCGGCTGCGGGGACGGGAGAGCGGGCGGCGGGTGGTGGGGGGCCCGGTGGGAGCCGCGGAGCCTGGGGTCGGAACGGCTGGAGGCCAGGGTTTTCCCTCTCCCGGGGAGGGAAGCAGGTGTCCCGCAGCCGCCTGCGCATCCAGAGCTTGCCGCAGCCTCCCGGCGCCCGAGCGGTGCTGACAAACAGCAGCGCCGGTGTGAATAAGTAACAGTCACCCGGTGCCCGAAGCAGGAGGAGGCTTCCTGACCCAGAACAGCCTCCTGAAGTGTGGCTGGCGTGTGTGAAGAGCTTTTACTTTTCTGTAGCAGTGGGCTTGCTCCGTGCTCGCTTTTTCTGAACGTAGTAGAAGAGGGAGAGAAGGGCTTGACATCACCTTCCTACAGTACTCCCCACAGCTGTTGCTCCCCAGCGTGGTTCGAGGTCTCCCATGAGTACTGACCACCTAATGCACCCTGGCTGGCTTATAAATCCTCGAGGACACAGGCATTCCCCGGGGGCAGTTTACAGCCTGTGGCCGCAGCATGGGGAAACTCGGTGAGACTCCGGGGTTGCCGAGCAGTAGAGCCTTTCGAGGTGAAGGCAATTCACAGCAGGGTATGGTGAACTTGGGGTTACGTCAGGAGCTGGTTTGGTTAATACCGCTCAGATTTGAACTGCAAGACCCAGGCAACAAGAAGATGTCAGTGCTAGCTGGATTAAAAAAAAACCAAAACAACGTTGTAAATTAATGATCTCTCAGGTATTTGGTTCAGACTGAGAAATCTGTCAGTTACAGAATTCTGTGAGGTTTTTTATATATATATATATTATTTCTAAAGAAAATATAGTACTTGCCTAGAAATAGACCTCATGTAGATGTGTGGACCTGACTAAAGTATAGTCTAATGATGTTTGTATTTGGTATTGAACTATAGTATTAAAAACTTTAAACACCAACATCTTTTATTAAAGCAAAAAAAGAGCTTATGTTTATGCACTCATAGGAAAAAGAAAATGAAGTCTGCTTTTCAGAACTATTAAACCAGGAAATGATGTATTTCATGGTGCTGTTGAGTGTGACCAAGCTCAGGGTGATGCTGCAGGTGACCTCAACCAGGAACAGACCTCTCTTTCACCTTCCAAAAGCCAGATAAAACAGAAGAGAATCATAGTGTAGCTTAGGTTGGAAGGGAGCCCTAAGCATCGTCGACTGAGTTCAGACCCTGGTTACTCAGGAACATGTCCAGTTGAGTTTTGAGGTCATTGAGAACAGAGAGTGCACAACAACTCTAGGCAAGCTGCATCACTGCCTATGTATGAGAAGGTTTCTCCTGGTACAAAGTTGGAACATCTCTTATTTCAATTTATGGCCTCTGTTGCTCCTGCCTTGCACTACTGAAAAGCCTCTGGGCTCACCTTGGTGACCCTCGCATTCATATTGGCAGGCAGATTATGGGTCCTCCTTGAGGTTGCCTCTTCCTTGGGCTGAACCAGCCCTGCTCCCTCAGCCTGTCCTCTCAGGGCAAGAGCACGGGACCCTGAGTGTCTTGGGGCCTTATGTTTAACTCGTCCCTGTGTTTGTGAAAATCTGTTTTGTGTTGAGGGGGCCCAAAACTGAACAGAGTACCTAGATGTGGCCAAATGAATGACAAGAAAAGTGAGATAAGTTTTTAATCTAGATGTGAGTTCCTTTTTCTTCCAGATAGATACTTTGCTAGGTCTGCACTGCCAAACAAAACCAGAAATGTTGTATGGGATTTGGGGTTCAGTTCTTACACCTGAAAAAATTGGGGGATGTTTTTACTGTATAAATTTGTTATTAAGTTCTTTGCTTAAAATAGAAGTGAAGTCTAATAATTGCAAGGCTTCTGAAATGAAAGGGTTGTAAGTCCTGTTGCAAAATACTGTTCTTTCACTTTTCAATCAGGGAACCAATCTTTCTGCTATTGATAACAGGTTGGGCTTGTGCTTCAGCACATGGGAATACACGTGTATGTCACCATCATTGACTGCAGTTGGTCTTCTTAAGAGAGCACAAACTTTTCTTGTTTGTGTGGGTTTCTACCACCTTTGTTTTTTTAAAATTGGAATATACAAAGCTTTTAATACACAGCCAAAAACAGTCAATGGATTTTTAAAATATATTGAAGATTATGGTAGCATTTCTCAAAATACATTATTTGAAGTATTTTATTTTTGTAACACGAATGGTAGGCTGTAATGCAGAAATGCTGTATATGGGCCAAATAAAAACATACTTTTTTAAGAGTGATTACTTAAAAAATCTGAGATGCTTAATAATTGGCCATGGTTTTTGCTATGAGAGAAACAGTTCGGCGCATAACTAGCATGAATGACAGCTGTCAGTTTGAAGACATCTATTTCTGTGGTACTCCAGTTTAAAAATTATCTGATGAGCTGTTTTGCTATTTTTATATTGGTTTTTTTTCAGGTATCCAATACTTTTCTTTGCTATTAGTTACTTATCTTGAAAAGCGATAGCTAATATGGCATAAAAAATTCTTACCATAAAAAACAAACAAGCAGCCCAGTTCCTTTAGGCTTGAGGCTACAAAGTGTTTATTCTCCTACCTCCATCAAGTTTGGGTTGTACTGCCTCTGTTCATGGGTTTTTTGGGGTTAAATTGGGGAAGCCATATGAATTCCTCTGGTCTCTCTTTCTGGCAAAAGCTTGTAGAACCTGTTTCCCAGAGATAATAGATACAGATTAGAACCTCTACACAGAAGAAGGTGCAGTGAAAGAGAAGAATCAAAAAGAGTGATAGTTGTCACCATGCCGTAGAAAACTGCACTGTATTAAGAAACCAATTTTTACTTGATCCCTTGGAAGTCACGTCTCTACAAAGTTGTCATGTCTTGGAGGGTGAATGATCACCACCCAAGGACAACTTTAAAAATGAAGATGATGACTTGGATTTGAACTTAGAATCAGGAAGTTGACTACAGAAGGACAAAGAAAATTGTATATCTTGGGGTATGATTGTTTAGTAGTCTTTCTCACAATGTGTGCTACTTTTTGAATCTGGAGATTTTGGTATTTGATGGTCAAGACCAGACAAGTCCAGTTATGAGTTGACTAACACATAAATGACAGTAGCTAGATTCTTTCCCCAAATGTGTCAGTGTAATGACCATTAAAAAAGAGGACATTTTTGCTGCTTATTACATCTTAAGTTTCAAGGAACATTGATAATGGGGTTGGCCTTGGTATTGAGCATGCTAGGACTGCTACCATCAGCAACAGCCTTTTGTTTTACTACTTTCCTCTTGCCTGAATAAATTCAACTCAGCTTGTCTTCATCAACATACTAAATACATGAAGGCAAAGAAACCTATGTGACTGTTATCCTATAACAGTTTGGCAGGGAAGCAAAAATGAATTAAGGTTTAGTAATAGCATGAAAATAAACAAAGAGAAATAGCATTAGGCTACATCCAAGGAAAGTTAGACTGTGGAATAATTATACCTTGTCTTGGAGAGGAACACACATATTCGGGAGATAGTTGAATGCAAAGAAATGTTGTGTTGCAAGTGAAGAAAGTGGTGGTGAGACCAAGATCCAATATCTCTTCCTTGCTTTCATATTCTTTAAGTTACTCTTCTTTGACTCCTGTATTAGAAGAGGTGAAGGAACCGTGCTTCACAGCCTGCATGTAACATCATATTTTTCAGAAAGATGAAGAACAAATGTTTCACTCTGTGAAAAACAAAGCTTATAATAACACAGAACATTAATGGCTTGACTGACAAGAACAAAATGCAGAAAACTGTCACACAGTCAGCTAAGTAATAAAATATGAACCTGCAGTCCAATGTCCTTTCTGTGTGTAACCTTACATTTGTGTGTTGCCTGATTGAAAGAAAAAAATGTAATCATTCACCTGTGTTCTTTGTGAGATTGGATGTAGATGTCTTACAAGTGTTCCTGGTGGCACTTATTTTATGGGAGGTGGAAATGGAAAAGAGTAATTACATTTGCAGTGTAATTCTTGGTGCTGTGTAACGTAGGCATAACACCTTAGGAATATTTATTATTTTAATTTTGTTTTATAGAGGAAAGAAGTTCTCTTAAATTATTATGATCAAATAATTACATGTAGAACATTTTTTGCTCAAATTTTAGCTATACTGTGACCTAATGAGTTAATCAGTGCTTATTAAAAAAATATCCTTATAGAAAGATACTAAGAGGGATAGTGTGCTAAAACATTTGCTTACATTGTTTGAATTCTTAAGAGGTAAAAAATACCAATCTGTGAAAAGCAACATAATGACATCTGTGCCATGAAAGTAGTCTCTCTCTCCTGCATGAGTTTAACATCAGCTGCTCTTTCTGTGTTCTTGATTTTGCAGGTTTGGTGGCTGTGAAAACACCAGTGTGAAAAGCACTCTCCTTTTCATTTTGTCCTTTTAAAAATCAAATGTCAGTCTAAAAAATTGGAACCAGTAAGACTGCTGATGCCTTCCTGATCAGCCTGCTTGGATGTCAATGAAAGGGTAGATCCTGGTAGAGAAAAGTGGGATCTCATTCCCAATTTCTGTAGTGCAGAAGAATTGTTGACTGACTTTATTAGTGGGGTCTTTCTTCCCTTAAAGTAGAAAAAATGTTCTTAAAAAATGAAGTGAGTCAATGGACTCATGTCATTCACAGTCAAGGAATTTTTCCGTATTTTTTAGGGATGCTTCTATCTTTGTTGCATGTTTATTTTGGAGAGATGATGTACCCCATTGTATTCAGGTGAATCTGGTCTGTCATAGTGCTGAGTACCACTGAGGTGATAGGAGTTCTGTACTAAATAGTTAAATGTGTATTAAAACAAGGACTGTTGTGAAAAAGCAGGTTCTAGCCTCCTCAGACTGCGTGCCAGTCTTGACACCTTTGGTTTTAGTGTGTCAGATCTATGTTTTGAAGTGGTGACAAATAAAAATATAAAGGTGTCTTGATAAATTACTGCTATAAAACACCATTGTGGAAACCACTCAGGAAGGTACACAAACAAAAAGTTAGTATTGAATGCAGGTACATACAGGTGGCACTTAATAATGCATGGAGTACTAAAAACAATATTAAATATTGAATGCATACCAATTCAGTGAGTACCATTTAAAAGTAAAAATAAACAGTTTTCTCTCTACTCTTTCTTAACACTGTTGTCTCTTGTCTCTTCCTTTTCTCCTTATTACATTTCCTTGTTCTTACAACTCTCCCATCTTTCCCTCCCTTTTTTGTCCTCTCGAGATTTGCATCAAGCAGTTCAGCCTTCATTCTCTAGAGGGTTCTTGCTTACATGGAACAAACAAAAGAGTGATGCCATATTGTACCTGTGATGGCCTCTGAGCATCAGCAGAACAACATTTCTAGATAGAAATTAGTGTCTGTTATTGAAACAGTGAATATAATTAGTTTGACTTGCTTCATATACAAAATGGGATCCATATCCTCTAATTTCATATATGTACATCTGAACTAGTTATTCCCTTTATAATCAAGGAGGTCAAATAGGCACGTCTGGTGTGCAATTCATCTCACCCTAAGGTGGGTCTAAACCAGGCTAAATTAATTGCATCTTAGAAGTGTTTTTCCTCAGTGACTTTAAAAGCTGCCTGAAGGTGACGCCTCCAACATGAATTTAGGCAGCTGGATCCCATCTGTGTTACCTGATAAGGGTCAGTCCACAGGCTGATATGTCCATGCAGAATTTCTGTGTTACTTGGTTGTGGTTAAGGGCCTTCAGGTTTCTTTAGGGAGCTGGCGTTGATCCCTATCTCTGCTGTGTTTCCTAGGGAGAGCTGGGCAAGTCATGGAAAAGTTGTGTAAAACCTTTCACAGATTATTATAGAGAGAATAGAGGAAGCAGGAGAAAGGGGGGAGGAAGAGACTACTTAGCCTAGGGTCTGATTTGCAGAATTTAGTCAAAATAGCAATGCTTAGGAAAGTTAAAGGCTGCTGGAAATGTAATTTTATAATGGGAAAGATGGGAAACTGTTAACACTAGGCTGTTCTTCCTTTAGCAGTTGCATTTTTTAATAGAATAAAAACATGAGGACCTGTTCTATAATCAGAGATTCCTGTGCAAAGGATAAAATCCCATCTTCAGCTTTCAAAACAGGCAGAAAAAAGTCATCAATGATTTGTGTGAAATAGAATGTATCTGATAATAGCGTATCTTTGTATATGCTATTCTTGTATTAGTTCTTAAACCTAGCAAACTTTCTGCTGTACAGTTCACCACCTCATCCATGTTTGTTCATGCAGCCACATATTGTGAGCTAATACAGTCATCAAATATTTCATTATTTGGTGCTCCCTCATGACAAAGAAAGATAGGCAAAGACTAATCAATGTAAGGGATTAATCATCTCCTTTTGTGCTGTCTTCAAAAGAAAGCATAGAATTCATTTAAAGAAAATAAGTTTTCATTTTATATTGCATATTATCGTCCATATCCTTCATTACCAAGTGTGCAAAAGTACTGTCATTTTTCATTTGCCTCACTGTGGAATTGTACTTGGAAATTCTGAAATGAAAATGAAAGAATATTAGTAGGATAAAATAGTACTTCTTGCTATGTGGAACCTTTATTCATGTAGAACTTACAGTTATAAAGTAAACCAAATTTTTAAAGAATTTTTGATGAATTCCCCAAATCCTGTGTTTCAGGTAGAGCCTGACACCAGAAGCACAACTGCTATTTTATAAAAGAAATCTGGTTTTCCTCAGTAAGGATACCTTATGTTGATTACAGTGTTCCTTCTACCGTTAGCCATGCCATTAAGTGCTCTTAAGAACTGTAGGCAGACAGAGGGCCCCCAGCGCATCCTTTAACCAACTTTTTAATAGTTGCTGTTTCATCTTTGTAAGCTACTGTTGTATTGTCTCTAGAGTATTTTGAACTGTTGCTGGTGCCACAGCTGTGGTCCTGCTGTTGAGGCAAGGCTGCAGGTGTTGTGCTGGTTCAGCCATCATCACTTTATGCTGCCATCAGTTGCCTGATCACACAGGCCAACACTGAACTCAGCAACATCCCCTTGGAAGTCTTCTTTCAAACAATCCTACCATAGGTTCTTGTGTGTCCAGCTCCTCCGCTACCCACTGTGACGCTGGCATTGCCTGCTGGATACAATGGACAGAGATAGCTTCTTCAGAGGCTCTTCACATGGAAGGAGACTACCAAGAGAGCTCAGCAAGATGCAACCAGCCCCAACAGAAGCCACACCCAACAGGAAGCTCCTCTAACTGATGATCTCCTAGTTCATACAGTCCTGGCCTCATCCACCATCCCAACCACGACCACCTGGGTGAGGGCAGAGCCACAGAAACACAGGTGGGCCAGGTTCTGTCTCTGGAACCTGAAGACAGTGGGGGAAACAAAACATTCTGATAGGTTGTGGCTCATCCACAGGTCAACTCCAACTCAGGTCCCACAACAGGCCCCAAGCACCTCAGTAAGTCAGGAATGCTCTCTGCTGCCATTCAAACCAATGAGGATCAGTGCTCAAGCTCACAGAGCTTGATCAGGTTGTAAACAGCCGAGCAGAAAACACTTAAGAGTTGCATAGCCTGGTGGAAACTATCCATTTGTCTCTTCTTCTGTCGCCAGGAGCAGGTACCACAACATAGTCTCTCAGGGCTTGTGTAGAGTCACAGATGACTTCTAATTAACGCTAAGAAATCAGGAGAGAACCTCTAATATCGGTGGACTTGTGAGGAGGTTGTATTTTTTTTCCATGCAGGAAACTAGCAGGATGCTCTCCTCATTATACCATAGGTACAAAGTAGGTTGATTTAGATTGGAAGAAGCCTCTGGAGCTCGTTTCAGCCAACTCCCCACTGAAAGCAGAGCCTACTGTGACATTAGATGCCGCCCTGAAGTTATATTGGGTTGCTCAGCTCTCTATAGTCAAGTGTTGAATATCCATGAACAGAGACTCCACAACTTCTCTATGAAGACTGTGAAAATTTGTCCTCAGGTCTCATTAGAATTTCTTATGCTGTAACTTGTAGCCCTCTTCTCTTGGTCTGTTCCTGTGCACCTCTGAGGAGAGGCTGGTTCCTTTTCGGTAGCCAGTTACTACTCTTCCAGGTGCTCCTTGTACTTCATACCCTGGCACCTAAGCATTTTGGTGGCCCTTCTCTGTACTTACGCCATTTTGTGCACTGTACTGGAGATAATACAGGTAGCCTTCATTGTCACAAGGGCACACTGCTGATAACTAGAGGTGGGTAGATTCAGATTAGGCGTTAAGAAGAAGTTCTTCACCATGAGGGTGGTGAGACATTAGAACAGGTTGCCCAGAGAGGTGTGGAAACCCCATCCCTGGAAATTTTTAAGGCCAGGTTGGATGGGGCTCTGAGTAACCTGATCTAGTGGGAGGTGTCCCTGCCCATGGCAGGGGGGTAGGAACTAGATGATCTTTAAGGTCCCTTCCAACCCTATGATTCTAATATCTGATAGTAGAATAATGTGAAAGCTAAGGACTTACTGAGACTCGGTACTGAGAAGTACAAGGTAATTCCAAGTGTTATTTGTGAACCTGTGGATTTTTGTGGGGAGTGTCTGTATCTTCTTAGTCTTTGACTTCCAGAAGGCTTTACTGATCTGTTTGGTTTAGTTTCCATAATTTAAGTACTTTGAAACCACCAGTTGGGCTTTCACAGTGAACATTCCACAACACCTGGGGAGGTACTCTGTGATTAGCAGTGCAGACACATTTTCCTGCTCTTGGCTGGGAATCCTATGCCATTTGTAAATCATTTAGTGAGTAACCAGTAATTCTTGTGACAGAACATATATTTAGAATTTTGGGACAGTATAAGCATGTTTGGCATAAAACCACACCATATGATTACTAATAAGAGTCTATAACATTATAGTACCATCTCCATCTTCAAGGAGAATGTTTTGATGATTCACCCATGACCACCAATTTGCAGATAAAGTACAAATAGTTCATAATCCATGGTGTAAGGAGGACACCTGTAGATATATGCTGAAACTTACCTGTTGTCCCCTGTTGAAGCATCTTTGTGATGCAGTATAGTACAGCTAGCACAGACATAGCTTACACTACCACATCCTGTAGACAGGAAGATTGGCTGATTGATTGGTTTCTTACAGCACTGAGAATAAGCTCACATATTCAGCCTGAAAGAACAAATGTGCAGACGCAGCACCTAACTAACAGAGTGACATGGCTTGCAAACTAGAACTGCTTTTTACCTGGCTGATGTAAACTTGGACACATTGAACACACAAGTCTGCCTCACCCCACCATGTAGATATATTCTGAGTTAACCTCGTGGGATTCTGATTTGATGCTGGATTCCTTAATTTATTCAACGGGAGGCAACCTTGTCTGTCTTCAATTTAGGCAATAAGAGCTTTTTTTCTCACACCTTTTGTCTGCATTGTTAGTTTACTGAGTAATCTCTCCCAGGCTGTGGTGGCTTAGGTTCTCTGTTTATCAAATGTCTAGAATAATGGAGTCTAATTTTGACTATGGCTTCTATATGCAAATAGTAAATAACAGCACATAAGAAAAAAAAAAAAGTCAGCACCTTTCAAAAGCTCTGAATGAATATGTATCATTTGCAATTTCAGAGGGGAACTCATCAGGCTCTATAGCCCTTGCGTAATTTAAAGGGAGTGTGTGAGGTGAAGGATTAAAAAGCGGCTGAGAGGCCTATAAACATTCCACAGGGGTGCATTTTAAATCCAATATAGGTGATGGTCCTGCAGGTGATAAATCTATTCACGTGAAATTGGCTGCCTGGTTCGCAATGAACAGCTCAGTACCAGTTCGTGTCACTTTTGTTGGAAATTGAGTTATAGCCAGGGCTTCAGGGAGGCTCAGGGAAGCTCCTCTGCATTTAGGATGAAACCTGGTGATGTTTGCAGCAAAATACTTGTCTTTAAAGATATAACAAATCTGAATTGTGGAGGTTCCTGTCCTCTCTGTTGGTGGAGTAGAAATCCAAAGGTGGCCAGAGTTGTACTATTACTCATGTGAGTCTGCCTCATTGTTAGCACTATCTTAGGCCACGTATCTGTGGCTTGGAGCGACTGATAATTGAACTAACCAGTTCTTTAATAAGATCTAGATGATATCTTCCTTGCTTGGGACAAATGGAAATCTTTATTATATAAAACCTTTGAGGTAAGGTAGAGCTAATAGTTTTAACACAGGATTTTTAGTGTTGTGTATTAGATAATTTTATGAGTAAGCTCAATTCTATGGGAGGGGTTTCATGATTTCACTTTAATTCACTATGGAAGGGAAAAAATGGGTGGAGGTACAACAGTATTCTCTACTGGCTCATTACTGTTAATAAAAGGAACAACAAAAAAATAATCTGAAGTGTAAATGCAGCTTTTTCTGTCAAGATACTTGACTTCTCATCTTGACTTTCAAGAATTATTTGTTAGTGCAAAAATAATGTATTTGGATCAAAGTGTAGTTTAGAAAATGTTTAGCTTTTATAAACTCAAGTTCAAAACAAATAATGTTATCCTGGACAACTTCTACATGTGTGCCAGTGTACTAAGAATGTCTTATAAATGAAAAAACCTAGAAAACCAGCACATACTTCATAATATACCTTTCTAGCAGAAGTAAATATAGTCAGATGACAAACTCTAGTCTTTTTACACAAAAATCCCTTTTTTTTTTTCTGTAAGTACTAAATACAATGTGATAGTAAGGCTTCTAATTTGAAAACATGAGCAAAAAGTGAGCTTAGTTGTGAATGTTTACTACTACGTCAAACTGTGTAGTAGTTTAGACCTGAGTATTTTTACAAATGCTCTGTGTCCTAAATGAACCTAGTTTTAGTGGGCTAAACCTAGTTTTAATTCCCACTCTAGAGAGCAGTGCTCAGAAGCTGTGCGTGAGCCCATCAGGCGCAGGCAGGCTGCTGGCGCGGGAAGAATGTCCCACTAGCTGCTAAACCAGTGGGGCAGCATTGGAAGGAATAATAATAATAGTTGAGGGCTTACACAGAGGTATTCGAGTGATGATTACACATTACAGGGGTGCTCACTGTGATTGCTGAGGAGGAACTGAACAGGAAGTATCAGGCAAAAACTTGGCAACTTTAAACAGAATTCTCAAATTCTGTGTTTAGGTGAGCTCTAGTGAGTTCAAATAGAGCACAACAGTATTTTTGATGGCATTATAGTGTTGCCCGATGTAATCAGATTTTTGTGGTGGGCATTTATGTTTTAATATTCTGGTAAGTTTCTTTTAAAGCTACAAAACACAGTCCATGAAAGGTGTTTTATTACTGTTAGAGAGGTATCTGAATCACTTCTCACTGCTGGCTGCCTTTTTTCTTTGTCTAGTGTGCCTTCCTAGGTTTATTTAGCAAGTTGTTTTGTTTGGAATAGTTTTAAATTTTGGGGGGTGATTTTACTAAATAAGATCAGGGTGATTCATTAATATCACTACAGTTGTGACTAACTTGCCATATGCTACGGTTTAGTTTTGCTTGGGTTTGTTTGGTTTTAAAAGAAAAAGAAACCTCTGCATACCTGTTTGGACATGTCTAATCTCTTCTAATGTAGATCAGAGTCATTTGCCAACCTTTGGCATATTTCCTTGGTGTAATTCTGTTAAACAATGTTTTTCCCGCCCATGCTGTTTTCTGCAGCAGTAGTGCTTTTCCTGCATCCATCTTAAATTAAGTCCTTTATGCTCTGAAGGCTCCACGTTTTGATAATTAATTTTGCTGTGATTCATAAGATTTATCAAAGTCCAGAAATTCTCTGTTCCCACTGTTCTTTATTATGGGCCATGGAATTCCTTCTTTTCCAGTGATGGATTGGATATGCTTTTGAACCCTCTGGTCATTACTCTGGGACAGCTGCCAAAACAATGAGCTATTATCACCTATGTGATAGAGGTGGGTAGATTCAGATTAGGCGTTAAGAAGAAGTTCTTCACCATGAGGGGGGTGAGACGCTGGAACAGGTTGCCCAGAGAGGTGGTGGAAACCCCATCCCTGGAAATTTTTAAGGCCAGGCTGGATGGGGCTCTGAGTAACCTGATCTAGTGGGAGGTGTCCCTGCCCATGGCAGGGGGGTTGGAACTAGATGATCTTTAAGGTCCCTTCCAACCCTGACAATTCTATGATTCTATGATTTGTTTCTTCCCACAGTGAGAGGTATCAGTTCTGACTTTGTTCTGCTGAACATAAGAGTTGATAGAGTTTAACGTATATTTCTTGATTGTGCCGTCTGTAACTAAGACAGATTTTTCTCTCTCATCAGTAATACTGCCTGTTTTTTTACCAATATGCAATTCATTCAGTTCTTCTGGGCATAATATCTCCCAGGCTGTCCACCACCTGATCTTGCTTCTCCCATATTCTGAAATATAATTTTATCTACTTCCAGAGATACACAGTGTGCTCAGGTGTGGGTGCTTGTGGGTACTGTGCTCAAACATAAGGACTTTATAATCTAGCAATATCCACTGGTATCCATCTGTCTGCTGCTGTCACTTGTGCTTCATATCGGGGGAACAAAGTGTGAAACATCTTCATGTGCTTCAATCACTCCTCAGCCTTAGTGCAAGTTTCTTGTTCTTGGGGAGCTTTTAGCTTCAGCTTTCAATAGTTTTTAAAAGCCTAGGTCCATTGGTTTAGGTCCTTTGGCACAGATTTCACAGAGCTGAAGAAGGACACATGAACAAACAAGGCAGCGATCAGGGTCATCTGGAGGAGTAGTAAGCACCTCCCAAAACTAGAAGCATGAATATTTTCCAGTCATGCTCACGTAGCTTCCGATGTTGGTGACCTGCTTCCAAAGTGCCCGGGTGAGGAACAGGTGCTGTGGTACTGCTGGTGCCTTCTGCTTCTCTCCCAGGGCTGAATCACAAGCAAATGACAATAAAGAAACAGTTTGGGCACTGATTCTCCCTATGGCAACTTGTTATCTGATCCTTGTTACCACTGTGGCATTCAGACCAGTACTGGCACAACCCAGGGTGCCAGGTTATATTTGACAGAGAACCCAGGATATACATCAGGGCATCTGAGAAGCAGGGAACACTGACTAATGCTCCAGAACATGAAATTGCTTTGCTGATGGCATTCACTTCCCGTGATGGCCCTGCTGCCTTTGGCACCAAAGTTACTGCCACGGAGGAAGGGTGTTGCCTTTCTCTATGACTCCTTGCCATTTGCAGGAATCTAGGAGGATATGATGAATGTAAATATTCTCTGTCTTTCCCAATACGAATGGGTCCTGTAAAGAAAAGATGGTTTATGAGACAGTTTAGGGATGCAAGGCATTTGTGGTGAACAGGATGGTCTGACAAAGAGAGACCCTTTAGCCCTGCAGTCCACCTGGGAGCAGTCCCCACGGCAAGAAGATGTTTGGAAGGCAGTGACTGAGTTCGCAGATGTTGGAGATCCTGTTCCCAGCTCATCCTCTCAAGATGAAGTGATTGTCTGTAGATGAGCACTCTACAAGTGAGAAGATTTGAGAGAGTTAAGGTCTAAGGCATGATGGAATAGCAACATATCACCACATCAGAGAACCAGCCAGTATTGTTGGAAGTTCAGCAGACAGCCTTGGGAACAGTGTCTGTGACAAGTGACCTCTGGATGATGGATTTGCCAAACTGACTAAGGCTGCTGGGCCTCTGGAAGTAGCACCTCCAGCATGGTCAGAAAGTGTATTTTTCTTATTTAAGGGTTTCAAAGGACAGTGTTACAGTTTCACATTAATAAAATACTGCACAGTGTCTGAGGGCATCCAAATTTAACGGTATATTCAGCAAAACAGCCTTGAAGTCTCCTTTCTACATCCCACTTCTGAGTTGACTGATTATTCCTTTGTAATTATTCAGATGTGTGCCTGTGGACAATCACAAATAGAAGAAAGGATTTCTTTTGACAGGTGTTATTTAGCTTTCCTGAAGATATGTTTTCCATAGGCACCTTCTGCAACCAGTCTCTCTACAGATAAGGCAACCTGGGATCACATGCTTATGTGGAAACTGAAATTTTTTGTATGCTTTGCTTTTTATTGGTGCAAAGAACATTAAGCTATGCATGAAGAACATCAAATGCATAGGTACTGCTATAAAAAGCTTATCAAGTCTGAGAATTTACAGTGTGTGCATTTCTGTTGGAGCATACATATGGCTGGTGCTGATTTAACTCTGGTAGCTTCTTTCTTTTCCGTTTAGAAGAGTCACACAGGATTGAATTAAAACAGTCCTTTTGCTTTAAGTGAAAGAAATAGTGCAACATGATGTCATAGTAAAGTAAAAATGGATTAATGTACATTTATGCATGGTAACCAGAAAATATTATGCATTTGGCAAATAGGCCTTTAAACATACGTAATCTCCTAAAGACAGGTTATTGTGAAGGAATCCTAATCCCAGCCCCATATAAAGGATTTTTGCTCTGTGATGCGTTGACCATGGCCAGCAGTTAAGCATCCACCAGCCCCTCACTCACTCCCACTCCACCAGTGGGATGGGGGAGAGAATGGGAAAAGCAAACACAAGAAAAAACTCATGGGCCAAGATAAGGATAGCTTAATAGGCAACGCAGAAAAAAAAATAATCCCAAGTGATGCACAAGTCAATCACTCACCAACCCCCACAGCAGACTGATGTCCAGCCAGTCTCTGAGCAGCAGCTGCTTTGGAAAGACACCTCCCATCACCAAACCAGAGTTTGTATTGCTGAGAATGGTGCTACGTGGTACGGGTCAGTTTGGGTCAGCTGTTCCCTGCCAGCCTACCTGCTGGGGAGGCAACAGGAGACATGGAGAATGCAGGCACTGTTCAGCAATAGCTGAAACATCAATATCTTACCTGTTTTGGTTGTGGCTCTAAAACATAGCACCATGTGGGATGCTATGAAGAAAATTGGCTCCATTCCAGCCAGATCCAGTACGTGCTCTTAGATGCTTGCCCATAGTTAGTGATTTGTTGTCCACATACTCAAAGATTGAAAAAAATAAAATAGCTGTGACTTGAAGATCAGAAAGGTCACTATGAAATAACCCAAGTTTAAAAAAAAAAAGGTGAAAAGTTATTTATCACTTCTTTATAAATATGATAAACAATATTGCTTTATATATGTTAAAAACCCACACAGAACATTTAATGAAAGAATCACCAAATTATTAAAGGAAATGTAAGGCTGATTTTTTTAAAAAGAAGAAGAAACAATGGTATGTGTTTCAAAAGCTCTTGAAATGAATTGCCTGAGGTGCACAAGAGTTCAAATGCTGCAACTTAATTTTAGAAAAGTCTTAATTTTTATGAATTAGAACATTTGTAGTGAGTAAGCTTACAGTAAGAAAAAGTAAGTCCTAGACTTCAGAGCTTAATAAGATTGCCTAGGGAAGACAGGAAACAGTACTTTTGCCCAGTATTTACGTGCAAATTTGCACATCTAACATTATTTCATTCTCTTTGACTTTTTATTGTGTAATTTTTCTTTCTTCCTCTGTAGACTTTCTTTTTTAAGACTTGTTGAACTTCTCTGTTTGTGTTTGTTAATCCATGTGAGTCCAAGCAAAGGACTGAACGTATCTTACCATAATGTGACGTGCCCTGCTGTCCTGCATCATTACTTAGCTAGTAATGAAGCGCTATCATTGATATATCTGTTAACCTGGAGATTACTAGAAATGCCGTCAAGTTTGGGTGATTGTCACTATTGTCCTGTGGTCTTGATTCGAAAGACCATAGAAGTACATGGGTTGTGTATATCTTTGATGACTCCCAGGAGCTTGCTCACATCCTATCAGTTGTCTTTGATGTTCGCATCTGCTTTAGCTGGTGTTGATGCCTCCTGCCACAAGTCTTCCGTGTCAGATGTTGGGTCTTGGTAGTGATAAATCTGGTGAAATAGCTGCTGTTCTGAAACTGTTCTGATAATTGCAGATGTTTCAGCACAACTGTGTGTCTTCCCTTCCCACTTAATGGACATAACCACTTTTTGGGACAGGACCTATCACAGCGTGGACAGGATCTACCACAGAGAGACTCTGAAGATCCTCAGCATAACTGCAGTGCAAATAATGCTAGATTTTATCTCTTACACCCTCTTTTTTGTCTTTAATACAGTTTATCTGTTGTTTGCATTGTGTTGCTTGTTTGGGTCTGAGTTTTTACACGGTGCCTACATAGCATGTATGCGACAGAAAATAACAAATTGCAAAAGCATGGCTCAGTACAGAAAACTTTTTAATGTTTATACAAATTCATTTTTCCTAGAACTACTTTGCATTTCCTCCAAGAATAAGAAATACATGGTTAAAAAAATGGCTTGAGGAAACCTTCTTCTTTTAATTGGGAAAGAGGTCCTCATCCTCCTTTCTTTTTCCTTTCTTAAAGTACTTTTCTCATCTTTCATGCTTTCAGAAGTGTTTTACTTCTTTCAGTGATTTCTGCACGTCACATATGCCTGGAACCATCTAATTATTTTCATCTACTCAGTAATCTTTTGTCTCCCCAAGTCCCTTTACAAATGTGCTTATTTTGGTTAGCTTTCCACCCCTTCTTTTATGCTGCTCCACTGTCTTTTAATCTAGCCCAAATTACAATTTAATAATGAAGGTGAGGGTTGTGGAGGAGAGGCGGATCTAGTTTCAAAAGTTAGCTGTAGAACAAAACCCTTCAGTCATCTTGCATCTTCTGTTATTGTGGTCTAGGGTCCCATCTGGTCTAGGGTAAGATTGTAACTGACTTCTCAGGGCACTTGTTGGTTTTCTTGTGCTTGTGTTTGGAGTGTGGTGCAGAAATGCTGCTGCATACACAGCTCACGAGAACAAAGGGGAACTGAAGCTTTTCTTTAATGAAAACTACTTGCCTTTTTACTAAGGTTTAGTAGAGCAGAAAGAGTCCTCTAAGTTCCTGGCAAGGTTTCTATAGCAAAACTACTTTTTGAGCCAACTCTTGAATATTTGCCTAGTAGAGCATTAAAAAGGAATGTCTGAGGACATAGAATTGAGCTAAAACCAGCACAGTGTAACGTTATCAGTTTGTTTTGCCCCTTCTTGTATTAATCTACTAGTTGGGGACTTCTGTCTTTTCTTCTGCATCGCTGATACTGCTTGCTTCTTTTATTAATTTTTATTATACCAATTAACACAGACAGGTGTTTGGCTACACTGGCTGTACCTTGGTTGTACCTCTTTTTTTAGGACACTGACACTGCATTTTAACATATTTTGTGACTTCTGAACAAACATCAATACTGGTAGGGTAGAAAGGGATTTGGGGCAATACTGAAATTATACAGACTTACGTGTTGAGGAAATAAACTTTTAATGAATGAGCCAGTTTGATAGTGAGATGGGTGAGTAACATGGAAATTATTAATTCTAGATTTTTGTGCTGAAATTTGTAAAGGTTCATTAGTGTTTACTGCCTCCATTTTCATTAGTCTTGTGACACATCCTTAAGGGAGGAGAGCATTAGGCATGCTTGTGTAAGTTACTTTTTACAACTGGACTTACTGCAGAGATGATTGCCTGGCAATGATAGGGTCTTGCTTTTACAGGCTCATCAATAGAAGTTCCTAAAAATGTTATTGCACATGTTAATTAGTGAGACCTGAGTTACTAAAATGATGTTGAACTATCTTTAATTAGGGGAACCAAGACCTCAGTGTCCTCTTGTTTCTCCAGTTCCTGTTTTGTGCCATTAATTAATGGAAATATTAATAGAAAATTATATGTTTCATTTACTTTTTTATGTGAAAGATTTGTAATTAACAGATTTACCATCCAAGTAACAAGTGCTGCCTTCTGATGGAAACAGTTCAAATCAAGTCTTTTAGTAAGGTAATGTCTTTATGATGTGTCAGCGAAAATCTTGCCATTTTATTTTTACATCTATTATTTAGCAGTTTGCAATATTTAAACTGATAAAATGATCTATCTTGAAAGTAAACTTCAAATATTTAGGAACTGTTTGTCATATTTAGTTGCCTCTTTCTGATCCTTGGCTTCTTCAAAGAGGGTATTATCTCATACAAAGAGAGGAAAACTGCAGTTCTACATTATGGGTAATGAATATCTCTTGATAGAGATTTCAGAGACTGTATCTTTGCAGGAAGAAACTTTGCAGCCCTAAAGGTCTACTGCCAGGTTAACTGTATTTTCAAATGTGCGTTTACTGCACACAGTAGCTTAGAGGAGACTTTTAGAATGCAGAAAGGTCTGCATTTGGAGACCAACTCCAAAGATTTTGAAATTGTCACTTGTTTCACTGTGTATGTAACACAATGACTGCTTTCTTTTACTTCATGTAACCCATTCTAGCAACAGAGCATTGATTATTTTAGTTTCTCATTCTTGCTCTTTTTTGGAGATTTGGATTTTGAAGAGAAATCTGTGGCTCCTTTAGCTGAGAGAAGGTTTTTTTAAGAAAGAAGCAGTTTATGTTATATTTTGAAAAATCACCAAGACAAAATACTCTGTTGTCTAAAACCAAGTACCAAAAATGTTTTGCCCCCAAATCCTGAGGATTTATCTGTGGGAGATTATAATTTCTTTGTCGCTTGTGAAGGAGTTGCTCCATCTGGGTCACAAATGACAAGATAAATGCCTTGTTAAACTGGTTCTAGCCCTTAGAGGTTGAAAGTAGGCAAATGCAGAAATCAAAGTAGAAGGTTTTAGCAGGTAACTACAGAGTTGCTGGCAGATGACTCTGTAGCAAGCTATTGTAAATAGGACATCCTAGGTGACCTAAGTCAGTCTTTGAACTGGCTCCAGAACAACTTGCATTTCATTTGTAAAGTCCAAGACTCATAATACATTTGTACCAAATGATGCTTTAGGATAAAGTTTAATGTGTGAACTATTTTAAAATTAAAATGTGATTGAAATTGTAGTAGAATTACTTTGTGTGATTCAAGATGTTTACTTAATTACTCTTTGTACTCAACTGTCAATTAGATGTCTTGCATAAGACCCAGATCCAAACTGAGCTACCTAACCTACTGAGATAGTAGGATGGCATAACTCCTTTGACTCGAAAGGAACACCAGAAAACTTAATTTGTGGTGTTTTTGTTTCTTTGGTTTTTTGTTCTTGGTTTTTAATGGTCACAAGATCTTTTTAAGACTAGAAGCTTTCAGGAGCTGACACACTCAAAGTACATAAAGCATCAGAATCTCTGAGATCGTATATATGCACACTTGAACCATATAGTTTGTCACTTAGTGCTGTACCAAGAACTGAAGCATGACATTTACTGGACAAAAAATTACTTCCTTCAGCACACACCATGGAGGTTAAACCTGCTAGGTACAGATCAGGTCAGGTAGACACGGTAAGAACATGTGGTGCTGTAGCTGTAGGCTAGTAAGAGCAAGTTCACTCCTTTAAGTTTTTCTTGTTAATTTAGCTTCAGACACAACCGTAGTAATCTTATAATTTCATAGATGATATCTTGAATCAAAGATAAGGAGGACTATATCTAAATTTGCTTGTCACGTGGAAAGGGAGCTTTCATTAATAAAAGCCTTGACCCAATCAGAAGAGTACGTGTGACTGAAGTTAATGCTTATGGTGGACAAATCAGAAGTGCATGTGCGTTGCCATTAGCCACCTCTGCTCTGGCTATCTGTAAAATCTAAGAGACAAGATAAATGTATTTCTTTTATAGAGATGTGGCCACAGATCAGTGCAAGAGATAGAAATAGTGTTTGTCTTAACCAACTTCCTCAAAGTTAAAAACTTAGTTTTTTCTTAGGACTTTTCTTTTGCTATAATGATCTCATTATAGGAGCACATTGTTTTTACTCATTACAAAGAGTCTCTACCTGCTTTCCTGTGTTCAGAACCGCTTGGCAGGCTCCATCCCAGACATTTAATATAATTAACTTGAAGGTGTTTCCTTCTCAGGAGGTATTTAAGCATCCTAGGATGAACAAGCATTTAGGCTGGAAGATGAGCTGTTCATAACCAATAATTGAAGGTCTTGCAGTTTAGTAATCCAGAAGAGGGCTGTTAATGAGCAAAGTGGAAGCAGGATTAAGTAAGTGCACTGAATTGTAACAAAATGCACGTAATTTTAAATAACAAAGCCTTACACAAAATTAACTGGGCTGTCAGTGTCCTACTTAAAAAAATACTAGTTTGTCTGCACAACCTTTCCCAGGAGCCTCTTATTTTCATCTTTCATTTTCCCCTCTCTTTTGTCTTTTACATCCTTCCTATTATCTTATCTCACTGCCTGCAAGATCACTTTTGATAACTGTGGAAAAGAGAAAGACGTGAAAGAGAGGAGTGGTTAGTGGGTTTGAAAAGAGGCAAAAATACTGTCAGGGAAAAACATCTCATTCCTCAAAAGGTGAAGCAAAGCAAACTCTGAAAGTGAAGCTGTTGATCTTCTGGCTCCATAGAGTTAAGATGCAGAGATGCAGGTAGATTACCTTGCAGTGAGCTTGTATCCAGGAGGAATCCTGAAGTCTGCTGCTACTTGTTCTGTAAGCTAGTGCTTCCTAAAAAGCCAGTATGACTTCAAAGAAGCACTTCATAGTGTAAATCAATGTTATGATGTCTGTTTGATCTGGCAGAAAGCCCAACCTCTGTAGAGGTATGAAGAAAGCCCATCCACATCCATATATTTCTTTTGATGTGCAGCTTTTGACAATTTAAATATCTGTATTAATTGCTCTTTAAGGAATGTAAGAATGAAGAGTCCTGATAATAATCTGTAGGGCTACAGGATGTACTGTGAAATGGTCTCTCATGTTGGTGCTATGCTAGAGTTTGTGACAAAACTGCTTTTTATACTCCATGAGTGCAATTGATATATATTGGTTTTGAGTCAGTTTTTCATCTTCTCCATTTTTCTCCTGTTGAAAAGGCTTAATAATTTCCAAGACTTCCCCAAAGTACTTTTTCTGCTGGACTCATGACTTGAAAAGCCGTAGGAAGTATGAAAATAGATTTTTTAAAGTTGTATCTTCAAAGATATGTGTTAAAGCATTTTTAAATTGTTTTCATTAATATAACTGTAAATACAGAATAAGATGAAGATTGTTTGCTCTGAGACATGAGAATCATGGGCCTGGCCCACGATTCAACTTCACTCACATGTCCCATATAGAAATATGCAGAGAATTTGGATGAGAGTAATTAGTGATTTCTTAAACCAAAATAGTAAAATGTTAGAATTTGTATTTAAATCTCTGCAGTTGCATGTTTTTAGGCAAATAAGAAAATCCACATTAATGTATTTTTCAATAAAGTTATCATTATTTGAAACCTGAAATTACACAGTCTATTATTAAGTCTGGAAGCAACAAAACATCTCACATTATATGAGCTGACTTATCCAAGTATAATTTCATGTCTTCCTATTACTTCTTGCTGAATATATAATTTTAATTCAATTTTCCATTTCTGGCATCAAAAAACAGTAGCTCAATCATTGTAATAAATAGTTTTTCATTTCTACTTAAAGCTTAGTAAAATTTCAGTGGTCATTTTTTTTCAAACCTAAATTTCCAAGTCTAGATTCTGAACTGGTGCCTCTATAGTGCCACTTAAAAATACATATATTTGTTTTTTTCTGCAGCATGTTTGTAACTGTTTTATAGGTTTCCTAGATATTTAGATTGTTGATATTCAGAAATGGCACAATATGCTTACATTAATGTAATTTGTAGTTACAAATCTCCATTGAACATAAGCCACTGTATTATTTTCAGAGAAAAAGGTGTCTCAGTGCTTTGTTGCCAAAAGCCTGAATTTCAATTAGACTCAGCATAATCAATGTGAATGTAAAATGTCTGGTACCACACTAGTTGGTTGTCTTTGTTCTAGACAGTGGGCTAATTTAGCTGAGAAATCAACTCATTTTAAGCAAGTTCCTTTGCTGTAATTGCAGGGTGTGGTTTATGAAGATTTTGATGAATAGATAAATTGATGAGTTTATGCAGCACCAGCCAAACTTCAGAAGTCCTGCACGCATCTCATTCATTTGGCTCTTTCCTCACTCTCTTGAGCTATGCTACTTGAGTTTCACCCTGCTGATGGGACCTGCACGGGGATCTCCTCACCAGCCCAATGGATGCTGAAGAGGCTGGAGCAGAGCCAGAGCATTAGGATGCTGAAAGGCTGTGTCATCTTCTGGGATCTCATGCTGAAAGGGACTTTCCTGTAAGCTCTGGTCCGCAGGCACGGTCTGGTGCTGTGGTCATTTATTTCTGTGTGACAAGATGTGGCCCCACCACAAGACCAAGTGTTCAGGTGTGTTCAGCCAGTGCCTCCCTCCCTGCTGCCTCTGTACTGGTCCTTTCCCACATTTGGCCAGTGGGAACTCGAGAGGTCTGTTTTGGTGTATGTGAACTGTTTCATTCTGTCTTGTGGGCAGAAACGTTCCTCCTAAGAGTTAAAGACTGTCCTACTTGCTGCTGGAATTGCACTGTATTTAGAAATGCTCAGATGAATTGGCCTTTTTCAAAGTGGAACTTTAGTCTAAGCAGATTACTAGATGCTCACAACAAATTTTAGAAAGCAAAGAGCACAAGCTTTGCTAACGTTTTTTTTTCCCAAGTATCACTCTGAACTAAATGCTAATACTCACGTAAAAGAGCAGGGGGGAAGATGTTGCAAATGTGAGTCTGTGTTCAGAAGTATTTTCATGTCCCTGGATTTGTAAACACTTTTCTGTATCTCTCAATGTAGCTACAGAAAGTAGCAGAATTATGCAGTAACATGATATTTCTGTTCATCAAGTCATGGTGAGTCAATCTGAACAAAGGAAGAAAAGCATCATATGTTTAAAGAAATGAGTGATGCTGGCTTTCTGTCTCCTCAAACAGCTTCATCTGGTTCTTTGACCTTCTTACTATATAAAATGAGATACTACCTTTGTTAGGTAGTCAATGTGACAATTATTGTTTAGACAATGCCTTAAAGCTAGGCCAGAATATAAATATCAAGATTAGCTTGCCACTTAGTGAGATAGTCCAGTGCAGCAGAGTTACAAATGATCTCTGGGAGTTGAGGATGTTACTAGTGCGTACTTGTTCACTGCCCACTAAAGCTGGAATTTGACTTCACTGGGGCTCTCTGGATGCTACTGCAATGTCAAGCGTGATTTATTTTATATTATTACAAAGCAACAAAGGTCATTATGTACCTCCTCTGTCAGATTTGTCAATTCAATGTCAGATGTTCTCAAAAGTTGCTGGTGCTTACTTATATGCAGAGAGTGAGGTTTCACTGACAGGTTTCTTTATACAGATTCCTTTTTCCCAAAAATTAGAAGTAGAAAAAATACAGTGGAATATTTCAGGAATATTTTGCAAAGTCAGTTTCTAGTAATAAACTTTAGCTGTCTCCCAAACGTGGCTACATATGTGGAGCTGATGTAATGTCAACATTGGCTGTGGGAGGAATGGAGTGATTATCATGGGCAACATGTGTTTGTTGGTGCACGTCTGACATCTAGGTAGAGGTGCCACCCAGTGGCCAGATGGTAATAATGAGCTTTTCTAACTAAAAAATAAAAAGGAAGGGCAAAAAAAATCGTTCTCAAAGGAGGGTATCTTACAATAATATTTTAATAATTTATGGTTTTTTAGACTTCAAGGTTAGCACATGGGGTTCAGTTTCTCAAAAAGTGATAACTGACAGTTTGTTAATGGTCTTTAAATTACCATATAAATAATATAAAGAATAAAGGGTAAATATAAAAACTAAAGAATAAAAAAGAGCTTCTGTTAATTCAAATAGTCTCCAAGTAATCTAATGACAAAATGTGTTTCTCCTTTTAAACCATGTTTTAGAAAGTTTATCAGTATACGTTCAAGTGTTTTTGTACCAAACCAAGGTGCTATTTTTGTTGTGTTTTTTAGATTGTGGATTTTTCCTATGCAAATGAGAGCCAGAATTACAACTAGAGAGGAGTTATTGTGGCAAGTGTTAACTGAAATTTATGATGTATCTCCTCATAGCAACAGTAATACAGAATGATAATCATCTGGTTCCTACATACAAAAAGAGGAAAAGTGGAGTTGCTGCAAAGAGATTTATGATGCCAGCAAGATAGAAAATTAAATCTGTTGCAGTGATTAAATTCCTTAGTTGAGATTATCAGGAGGCAAAAGAGCAAAATGGTGAAGAGTGTCTTTACAGGCCTGAGGTAGATCAAGCTCCACACTTCTATTCATGAAGATTTTAACTAGCTGTATAAAGGCTGGGTTTCTGGTGCAGCTAAAACCATTATTCACTAAGTTTCCAGATTATCTAGGAGATAACCTCGCGATTCAAGTGCAGCTATTTTCAGTCTGAAGTGTCTGTATTGGGTTTATTTCCCAATTAGCAGAGGTGCTAAAGAAGTTAACTTTAGACATAATGAATAACTGCAGTAACAGTAGGGCTTTTTGATTTTGTAAAATGGAAAAGGGTCACTTGGAATAAGAAACCAGAAGCTGCTTGAATTCACTGTATTAAAGATCTGGCTACAGAGCAACACTGTCTATCTGTTTTAGGACTTGGGAAAAACATGTTTTGAAGGACTAATGACTGTAGTGTTTCCAATTGCATGCTGTTTGAAGCGCAAGAGAGCAAGAACCTTGAAACCATTTCATCTCATGAGCAGTTGCTCAGAGCTTCAACACACTGCCAAATGCAAACAAATACATTTAATAACCTGAAATTAATATATTGTACTGGGCAGGCAGTAGTGCTGAAAAAACAAATACGTATAGGTATAGCAGTGGACAACAAGTATGACAAGTTTGTGGTGTTACAGTGGCTCAGAAAAAGCTCTGTGCAGTCTTTGTGTGTGCAAATGTATCTTGGAACAAAGCGATGAGGCAGCAGACCTGTTCTTCATGATTTTTGGTGTGACTGGAATGGGAATGTTGTGTCCGGCTCTGGACACATCTTTGCCAGAGAGGCGTTGTCAGAAGGAAGTAGAGAGGAGAACAAGGGAATTCATTTACAAAAGGGAAAATTATGCTAAGTAATGGCTGAGAGATACAGCTGAAGCCTGCAAATATTTAAATGGTATGAATTTGCCAAACAAAGGAAGGAATTATTTAGGCTGACACAGTAAGGCAGAGTGGAGTAACTATAACAAAGGATACTTTTAGGTGAGGTATTAACCCTGTTATTAAGATGTATGACAAAACACTTCGAAGTAAGCCAGTAGGATACCTGTGCCCTGACAAGATGTGACCTAAGGTAGTTTAAACAGACTTTTCTATCACTAGGATCTAGAAAGGTGGAGGCAGAAAGGTAAAACTTGATTCACCTGTGAATCTGAAGCCTGGCCGTTAGATGGCACGGTGCTGGCACAAGAGGGTGCGTGCTTCCCTCCACTTCTTAATGCCATGCCCCAGGAGGAGCTCAGACCCACTCGTCAGTCCCAAGGCCTGGAAGAAGTTTGAGATGCTTAGTTTTCCTATAAAAATCACATACACACACATACCCCCTGTCACTCCCTTGGCAGAAAGCTGTGTCCCAAGGACATGTCCCTTCAAGGACGCATGAGTCTGCTCTGGCTTTTCACTTGCTGAAACCCTGTGTGGGTAGATAGGTACGAAAGGTGTTTAGTTACCCCAGTGTAACAGTCCACTTTGTATAGGAGCTGAAGTTACTTTGGATCTGAACAATGCTCCAGTGAAGGGAAGAGAAAAAGCTCTTCTCTTCTGTAGCTAGGGATACAGTAATGGGACTGCTGAGGCAGTGGGAAGAGGTGATGTAAATGCGGTATGTAGCTTACTGCAGACTGTTTGGGAAGTCCACATACTGGTTTTGTGGAAGAGATGACAGAAGGAATAACAAGCAGTAGCTTTGCATGGAAAACTTCAGCCCAGAGCAGGCTATTTGAAATGCTCAAAATAATATTAAGATTGTAACTACAGCAACTCAAATAATGGGCAATAAAAAAAACACCCTTGTCTAAAATAGAGGCTGCACTGCTAAAGGATGTGCCCCAAGGAGCGATCCTTATGTATGCATCCACACCTATCAAGATTACACGCCTCTAGAGTGAACTGGCTGTGTTTGTGCTGCCTAACACTTGACCTGGGTCCGATGCCCCCATGGCTCTGAGACCTTAATTTTATTTTTGTGGCTTCAGTTCAAAGTGTCTGAGGTAATGTGAGGGCTGCTTTGCTGCCTGCAAGACTGGTGTTTTCATAGCATTGTGCCAAAAGTATGCTGCATGCTGTGGGGTGGGGTGTGGGGCTTACAAGGGGTGTCTAAGGGCAGGAGGAGCCACAGCTGATATAGTCCCATCCTTGCTCTGCCATCCATAGGTCAGTCTGTCCATAGAGCTGCATCTCAACTTTTCCTCAGAGGGAAGTAGTTGATTTCCTCCAGAGGAGAGTCCAGACACAAAGTGATGGATGTGCAGTATGGCTGACAGTTGGACCAGGACCAGGGAGTGAACTATGGAGGTAAATTATTTGACAGCGTAGGTGCACCCATCATAGTCATGAGCACCTAGGTGGTGGGTGAGCTGGTGAACAGCCCTTTAGTGCTCTTAATGTTGTTCTGTGTTTTGCAGTAAATCTTTAGCAGAGGCACTTTGCTGACCAAATTGGTATTTGTTGGTCCCAGGGAAAAATTTAAGTGCTGATATGGTATGGGAGAGGGGAGGCTGGGCAGAGGATCTGAATAAACAAACAAAATGTCTTTCCATTTTAATCAAGTTGTTCTTGCTCCTACATGCTTTCCTTTTTAAAACATGATCTCATCCTGTGTAAAAGTGTTGATTGAAAATGGGAATTAATATGCAAAAACTATCTACTGGGTACAGACTGAGGAGTGTTCTAAAAAATAGCAGACTGCAGATGGATATCAGGGCTGGATGTGATGGATTATGAGGGAAGCCATCACTGTAAAATTAGAAGGATACCAGTTTAGTAAGCATTATTAGTTTAAAATGCATGGCAGTGTCCTCATTTCTTCTTTTTCTTTATGAATTTTTTGTCTATTGGTTCTGTCTTAGTGTTTGAATATATTTTTTTTTCTTCAGGTTAATTTCCTTCAAAAAATACAAGCAATTGTTATGGTATTTTAAGACAATATCTTAAGACAGTTAATAGGATAGCATCGTGTTACTACTAATGACTTAGTATGAGTGATGGGGCCAAGATGTGTGGTCTGCAGCTTAAAGACAGCACTCCCCTGGTTAATTCCTATCTAATGGTTTCTTTTTCTAGTCAGTATTTCTGCTGTGAACCAGTATCCCTGTACTGGTATAAATAAGATGTATGTACCTACAAAGCTCCTCCTTCCTGCTTTCAGTGCTTCATGATCTCTTCAAAAGCTTGGTAATTTCCAAGGCCTTCTACCTGCTCTTCCTTTGCTTCACTGTAAAATTAGTTATTATTTTCATTAGCCATATGAAAACATGCCAGACACATATTGCTGTAGACCAAGTAAACATACTCTGAGCGTTTTTGATGTGATTAGTTGCACTATTTAGTAGCCAAGCATATAGTAAAGAATAAGGTACTCAGTCTTTTCACCCCACCATTTTTCCTGATTTGAAAATTCTTACCTCCACAGACAAAGCTCCTCTTCAAGTGCCTCTGACAGTTGATGGGCCTTGCAAAATGTCTGGGAGGGTTTCATAACATGCCTAGCATGTTGCAAGCACCTTTTTCCCCTCGGACCCTCAGGGCTGTGAGTGAGTGGGTATGGTTACACAAACAAGGCCAGGTGAGGAAAGCAAGGGTGTGGGCTGACAGTGCGTCAGCTCCTGTATGGTAACTGTCCACTCGCCTGCCTTTGCCCCACGGTGAGTCTCTCTGCAGTGAGTTAGGGTGAGTTGCTCCGCATTTAGCAGGAGAGAATTTGGCAGGGCAGTTGGGGCAGAGGAGGTGCAGTGCTGTGCCTGCACACCCCAGCTTGCCCCCGGGAGCTTGCGTGCGTGCCCGTGCCTTCGGGCAGGAAGCGTACCACAGCGTTTCCCTGGAAAACTGCCCAGTGCTGTAAAGTAAAGCTTTTGGGAGGCTCTGGTGAGCTCAGCTCATCAGCAGATTGTTGGGAGGATAGACCTTAAGCCACAAAGAAATTCAGAGTGTCTCTTCTCACTCATTTGAAAATCCAGAGTTGGCTGTTTTCCAGCACACCGTCTTTGGGTTGGAACTTCTCATGCTGCTTCTGTCAGCTCCATTTTTTGTTATGAAACTGTGTCCTTTTAAAAAAGGTCTCTGAAAGAAACAGTGCTGCTTCACCGTACTCTGAAAGCAACAGCTTTCTGGCTACTACGCTGTGGACCTGCCAGCGCCATGAGGTCTAATGGTGTCTCAGGGGCTGATGGCCCATCAGCCCCTGACACAACAGGAGTGTTGGTGTTACCTCAACACTTGGCAGCTCTTCCATACGCTTCCCATGGTGTGCTGTTAATATTCCTCCTTCTTACCCAGACTTCTTACCTGGACTGCAACTGAGTACCTTGCCAGTCTCCTGGCTGTACTGTGTCACTTGCTCCACTGCTCTGAGTCACTGAGTTGATAGTCCTCAGTCTACTGTTGCTCCCTAGAGCAGTCTTACAGAGGCCTCCAGTAGATAAATTAGAGAGGGTAGGGTGCAACAGGATCTTTCAACACTAGGTGAGCAGTTGGTTAATGTGACTTTGAATTTTCTCATATACAACGTGTGTGGAACCACCCCAAAAGCAACCTCCATTGATGGAGGCAGAAAAAGAAAATCAAGATGGACAGCTCTAAGTCAGCTATGTCTTGGAGAAGGTAACCAGTTATTGAGAGTAATGCAGATTCTTCCTTAGAACTAGGTAAATAAACAAAATAATTACACATGTTTACTGGGATATGTGTTAAAATGTCAAAACATTTTCACCACAATTATGCAATAAACTGAACACCTCTATAAATATGCCTGAGGCTTTTCTGCTCCCTTATTTACTCTTTGAAAACTCTGTATGACAGTCAGTCAAAAAACTAAATTTGCAACTAAAGCTATACAAGCAGAGCTGGATTTGGGGCTTTGTGATGAATCTGGAAAAGAAGCCTAAGAGAAATGAGTTCTGATGCAGCTGAGATGGAAAATACATATATTTTAAGGACAAAACAAAAACACTGTGATTTGAAATATTTGCTAAGGTTATTTTCTGCTTAAAGGTCTCTCAGTGTTTTGAAATGGATTGAGTTAATCGGATGGCTGCCAATGTGGTCAGGGGTTGCCTGTGAGGCTGCACTTGCTCTGGTGAGGAGACGATGAAGAATTGGGGCTTGTTCAGTCTAGGGGAAGAGGCAGCTTTAGGAAGTGAGGAGGGGCCTGGAGGCTCCTAGTATGTGTGAGGAGGTCACCAACAAGACAGGCCCAGAGTCTTCACAGTGGTGCATGACAGGAGGGCAAGAGACAACAGGCAAAAATGGAGAAAGGAGGAATTCAGACTGGATATAGGGGAAAACATTTTCACCATTACCCAGAGGTTGTAATGTCTCTGTCCTTGCATGTTTTCAAGAGTTGACTGGTTAAAGCCCTGAACAACCTGATGTGATCCTATAACTGACACCATTTCGGGCAGGACTTTGGACAAGAGACCTCCTAGGGTACCTTCCAACCTTTATTGTCCTATGAAAAATATATAAGTATCAAAATACTTTTTGTTAAAAAAAGCTGTATTTTAACTGTTTAATCATCTAAATATTATAATTGACTAAATATATAAAACATAATTTTTATTATCCTCTTCAATGAAACTATCTTCAGAGAATTCTGTATTCTTGCTACTTTGATTTTTCAGACAGTGAAATGAAAGAGGTTATGCCAGTTGGTCAGTTTTTACTACTTCATTCCTCTCTTAGGGGCAAACTAGGTGAACTTTCCCACATTCTTTGAATTCAGAATTTCAAAATTGATACTGCAGAATAAACATAAGCAAAGTTAGGTCTGTTAAGCTTTAGGACTGACTTGCTAAAAATTAGTATATTGTTTTAAAGATTGTGTACACTTTCATTGTGATAGCATCTTCCCAATAAATGACCTTCTGTTTCAAGAATTCAACAGATTCTTTACTGAGACAGCTTCCAGAAGGAAGGCAAACAGAACATGTGGTGTAATGTGGAACTATAAATTCCAAATGTTATCTGCTGTGTCTGTCGAGGTGGAGTGACATAAGATGACTAATTTTTCTGCCTTGTGGCTCTGATGTGGTTATCCTGCTGAGTATTGTATTTGGTTTTTGGTAGTTTTGTTTTCAGGAAAAAGCTGACAAGTTAAGATAGCTAAAGTAGATGGGATGAATTAATGTATAATGTATAATAAGAGGAGCAAGTGGTTTGGCTAAAATAAAGATGGAAACTTCAGAAGTACCAGAGGTCTGGAACAACTGCAAGAGGAGAAAACAGCTTAGTGTGTTTTGTCAAGTAATACTGCAGATGTTAGCTCAGACTTTATTTCTCTTGGATGTATTAATTGAACAATGTTTACTCTCCTTTCAGGTACTATGATATATCAGACAGACACTATACTCTTCAAGAAAACCAAATACCATCAGTAATCTGTCCACACTCTTATGTTCTTCCTGCAATATCAATGTCTACTGCCTCATTACCAGCAGCACTTAGAAAGGTAAGAGAAAACGAAATATGTGTGTTTATATAAAAAAAATACATACACACGCTTACCTATATCATAAAGAGGCCTATTCTGAAAATGGAATGTAACACTAGGTATAATTGCAATCTTCCTTTAAAAGACCTGTGTTTCAAGTACTGGAAAACTTTCAAATGAATATCATGTACGGAAATAGGGAAGGTACATAATGACTATAGCTGGCATGAAGAGCCAACAAAGGAAATGGCTCGAGGAAATCTTCCATGTGCTCTTACAAACTTTATGGCTTTTTACTTTTGTTCATAAAATATATATAAGCCAAAATAATAAAGGAACAGCACCTACACTTTCACAGTTTCTCACTTAACCTATACTGTTTTCTATGTTCAGTTTTATTCAGGAGAATGAGAAATGGCTATGCTTTTGTTTTCTAGTGTTCATTTAGCTCGTGTAGTGTTACTCATTTGCTTGGCAGCAGTATTACTGCTTGGAAGCAAGCTAGGGAAAATGCTAATTACTTCTGTTCTAATGTGAGAACTTAAATTTCAGATTGCAGACAAGGTTGTGCAATGCCATTCTTGTCTTTACTGTAATCTTTCCATGGAAAGAGAAATATTTTTTTCCACATTAACAAGAGTACACAGCAGGCCAGTAATTGAAAAAGTTGCTTTTTTCTTGGTTGTGGAGCTAATATTCATCTGAATATATTTGATGAGAGCTTAGAATATTCTGGCTTTAAAACAAATGTGTTTATTGTCTAGTCTTCTCAAACCAGAAAATCTTATCTACTAATTTCTATATGAAGCCTTTGAAAAAGACTCATTGGTCTTTAGTTGAATACAGAAATAATACAAACCTGAAACATCTCTTGTGGTCTTATTTAGCATCTTAGTTCTATTGATACTGTAGAAACATGCCTACAAAAAGAGCTTAGTTCTTCACAAGTTACGAGACAGCAAAATGGCACAGTACTGGAATGGGATGAGATTTCTATTGCAGTAGAGTTAGCTGGGGAATTAGCTTTCCAACAGAAAAAATTGCTGTTCACCCTACTGCTGTCTTAGATGGACTTGTGTATACTAACTTCTTGTAAGGACTTCTCCTAGTAAAGCAAGTAGAGTTTGATTTTTCAATGAAAATTTAAGAATGGCAGGATTCAGCTGTTATTTAGTGCTCTGAGTTAGCATTTTGTTCTTTTGGAATAAATTGTTCATACTTAGAGCTAAGTGAAACTGTTGGGGTATCATTCCTTTAACCTGGAACCGATCTATTTGTATTAAGAACATTTAAAAGTCTTTAAATGAAGCATCCAAAAGATGCTTCATTTAAGATCACAGCAGGCCACATCATTTTATACCTTGATGCGTTACAAAAAGGTCATAATAAAATAAATCATAAAAATGAAGGAAATAGTGTGTGTGTATTCAGCACTTTCTTCTGTATTGGGATAATCTGCTAATGTGTGTAATAATACAGAATCAACCTGCTGATGATAGATGGTTTATGGGGACTGGGATTTAGTGAAGCCCTGCCTTCCCTCAGCATTTCTTGTGGGAGAGCAGTGGAAAACGGTGCATGACACAGAATATAAGCTGTTTGCACCAGGCTCATCTCTGTTGCTGCTCTCTCTATAGAAATCTGCTCATAAGCCTTTCAAAGGTGAATGTACTAAGTAGAGTCTTGTAGGCTAATTTTTACAGCCTAATTTGTGTTATCCTCTGGTTTTGCCTAATTTAGGTTTTTCCCTTTACCTTGGATAATTAAGAACTGTGTCCAGCAATGACTAAAACAGACAAGCTCTCCTCTGTTGTTTTATTAATTAAAGTCTTCCTAAGAAACCTTGCTTATCAATCTCTGAAGCTTGTTAACATTTGGTTTTGTTTTCTGGAAAAAAAAAGTAATTTTATTTTGCTGCTTTCCACTTCGTTTTTGCAGTAGTGATCATTAAATGATGGAGTTCACTTTCACCTAAATTCCCTTCCACTCTGAGCCAGTTCGTGCCTACTAGTCAGCAGAAGATCTAAAATAGCCACTCCCTTAATGGCTTTCTTCACCTTCTGAAGAAAAAGCTGTCCCCAGCATATTCCAAGAACTTGTTGGACTGTCTGTCTTGTATTTCTTTTCCAAAAGAAAAAAAAAAAATCTAAGAAGTAATTAAAGCCGTCAGGTTCTGTCCTTTTGGATGCTTCCCTTGCTTGATCAAAAACAGTCTTCTCTCCACTCAATTAACTAGTGTATAATAAATTTCTATCATAATATACTCTGGTTTTCCCCTTTCATCTTCTTCCAGGATTGTTTAACAAATCCTCATCTTACCTATCCCTGTACTTCACAGCAACTGTTCTTGATATACAGGGCAAGTTTGTTTCTCTTTCATTTTGTTTGACTTCATAAATAGCAGTGGTAAACCAGCAGGAAATTAAAAAATGTTTATAATCCCTTGTTTGACAGTGTTGCTCAGTGAGTAAGTGTTGTGTTGCCCAGATTGTAAGGCAAAAATATTTCCTCTCACTACATCATTGTTTTAGGAAAAATGCAACATCTTTCTATACCAATACTGCTTTCTCATCAGATACCTCTGATGCTTCTCACATACCTCAGATGTACTTCTAGTTCTGTACAAAAATTTTCTTTTTTTTTCCCTTTGCTAAGTCATCTAGAATGTATCACTTTTATTTTAAGCTTCTGACCTGAACAACTGAAAATGTCAGCTATATAATAATAAAAGAGAGATTTTAAAGTGCTCTTATAAAATATACAAATAGCATATGTTTATTAAATCAGTGGAGGTAACTAGAATTATGAGAAATTAATAAATCATACAAATTTAAATGTACATTTAATTTTTCTGGCTGCTCTTGTCCTGTACTATTTAATGTGCAAAACATTTGTTTTATGAAAATGAAGGTTAACAGTTTCTTTTTTGGTATTGTGGCAAATAGTAACACACTACTAAATACAAAAAAACCCCAAACCCAAACAACACAGAAATCATTTCTAGATATCAGTTCTGCAAAATATTCTACTTCTAGATTTCTAAAACTCAAGCTATTCCTTTTCCTAAATAATGCATTGCATCCCTAGTTATATTTGCACGGTACAATTTTGCTCAGTGAACCTAAATAGGTATTTGGTGTCTTTTGAGTTTGTTTGCAAATGAAGGCAAAATAGCTTGATTAGATTCCAGCTTATAGTTAGAATATCTGTGCAGATCCACACTGAAGATTATTTGAGCTGTCATATAACCTATAGTACATGAAGTAGATAGCTTTGGCCATGATTTTATGACCTTAGATCTTTAAGAATGTTTAATGAATAAAACAATGTGGCCAGTGTTCTCCCTATGAATGAAGAAACAACTTCCAAATGTTTGATTCATTCTGTTCTCTTTGAATAAATAATAATTCTACTTGATGACCAAATCACAGCAGTCATAGAGCTTCAGTAGTCCAAAATATTAATAGCAATTGAGAAGGAGTTCTACCTGTGATATGGCAAACTCAAATGACCTTACATTATGTAGTTAAAGGCTTTAAGCTGATAGGTTTCAATCTAGTTAAGCTAAAAGGCATTTATTCCTGTAGAGAACAATTTCAAATTTAGGTTGGCTTCTGCTGATAGTAAAATAAGTGAATGAAGGTAGAGTTTTTAATCCTTCATTACTTACACATATGTTATATACTCCTTATATTTACATTATATTATTATATATTATTTATATATGTGTATTCCTGTGCACTAGGAATAATGATCACAAAAAATCTAAACTTTGAAATTCCATGTGAGATACTTGGGTCTAAACAGCTTTTTTCTAAGTTACTTCCATGTGGTCTAACGTTGTCTTTCCTCTTATATTCAGGTGTTGATTAGTCATATTTTCAGACTTATAACCAGGTATGTGTCTAAAGGTTTCTCAGGATTCTCCATCTAGATAAGAGTTCTCACACCTACCTGCTACCTGAACAAAGCCAGTGCCTTTCACACAAAGATTCAATCCTACGACATGAATATTTAACGAAGGAAACAGGGTGGAGTACTTCTTACACCCAGGTGTGGCTATGGAAACCCATTTTGATTCTCTGTCAAATTACTGGATTAAATGATTTTATTCTATCGCTCTTTGCCATATTCCTGAGACAGCAGATATGCAGATCCCTCATCCCTCCTGCTCTTTTAACTCCTCTTCCAAGATGACAGCTTGTCAAGGTCTAGGATATTTTCAACTCGGGATTCCTCATCTGCTTCTTTAATTTCCTTTCTGCCTTGCTTAGAGAGATGTTAGCAAGACATCCATCCAGCCCAGGTCCTTATTCTTTATTTTCTCAAGAAATAACAAAACTTAAAGTCTATTTAAGATCCCTCGGGGTTACAAAATCACCTCCCAGTGTGATGTCTAAACAGTAGAAACAAGGCATTTTATACTGCCATTTGATAATTTTCCAATGCCAAGTAAGTGAGAAAGCAAGTGAGCCACCTTCCAAAGTAACAGACAACAAAATGTACCATTTTGTGGGTAGGTCTGTGGAGAGGAGCCTGCCCTGAGGAGAACAAGTCTTTGCCTTCAGGTTCACCGCACTTTTTACTAGATAAGGCCTTTCAGTGGTTAACCGATCTCCTCCTAAAACTTGATATTGGAAGAGGAGAAGGCATCCTTCTCCTGCTTGGAATCAGAAAGCTAAACAAAACCTCGTAGCCAAAGTCCTATGAAGTGAGTCATGGAGGAGGCTGAGAATATTTGCTGGTGTAGGTTTTCTCGAAGGAGAGAAAAAATAATTCAGGAGACCACTAACCTGCCTGTAAAGATTGAAGGGGAAAAAGGAAGGGGAAATTATATGATGCTATAGGTTTTTTTTTTCTTTTGAGGTGAAGGGCAGGTATAGCAAGGCAGAGGCCTGGATGGGGCAGAGGGGTGAGCCTGTTCTTGTTTTCTTTTAAAATCTGGATAGATCCCCAACTGTATGGAATACGTTATACCTTTCCAGCTAATTAAATGTTGCAGCAGGATGAAGTTTATTGTATTACCTGAAAAAAAACCCCACAGGGAAAATAGCCCACTCAGTGCTATGCTGGACATCCGGATTCTTCCTAGAGTTTCTATCTGCTTAACTACACTTATGCTCAACTTTTCTGTAAAATAATGCACTTTGATCTGGTTTTTGTTTTGGTTTGGGTTTTTGGTCTCCTTCAGTATAACTATTGTGGTTTTTACCTGGTAAAATTAATGCAATTCCTCATGTAGGAAATATAGCAAGGGTCACTCAAGTTGGGTTGTAGGCCTGCCTGATAGCACATGCGCAGTGCAAACACTTCATTGATATTGTGCGATGCTTCCAGTCACCCTCCTTCCCCGAGTGTAACTTGTTTCCCTGAAATAATGGTCACACTTTCTACCTCCCTCCTAGGCTTAACAAGTTGAGTCATTTTCCTTGCCTTTTCTTTTTCTTTCTTCTTTTCTGCCAGGAATTCCCCCTTGTTACTAGACAGATAATCCCTTTATAATCCCCACAAAAAGCTGACATTCACTTACTCGCTTTTCGATTAGTCATGCTTGTGCTCACTCCGATAGGGTTACTTTTAATCATATTGCTCCCCATTGTCATTCCTGCAGAGGAGAAAGTAGCCTCCCATGGTTTAAATTTTAAAGCATAATTTTTTAACCTCTTTAAATAGCCAAGTCTGCCTATGATAATCATCTACGTGCCTCTAGTGCACTCTTTTATTGGAAATCTGGAGAAAAAAATTTCTTTGTTTTAGATCAATCAAAAAATACAGCAGTAGAGATTTTTATAGGCTAGAATAGGAATTTAATTCAAATTTATATGTATCTACATGTATAAAGATGTCTGGATGTATA
>VYZX01000753.1:87383-107649 GCA_013401335.1 Brachypteracias leptosomus
TGCCATGGCTCAAGATCTGGAAAAGCAAAATTTCTCCACTTTAATAAAGAATTGCCTAAACTACTGTTTCAGTAAGATTTAGAGAAATCTACCATTCCTACAAACTAGCATTGTTGATAAAATTTTCAAAATCACACTGGATAACATTTCACCAAGTAAGCTTTGAGTTTGTTGTGGTTGCAAACATTATCTGAAGGATTAAATAGAATATAATGGGTTTTTCTACAAACATTGCTTTTTTGTAATAGAACTTGACATCATAATTTCCTCTTAAATTATACCTTATGACATGCAAATGAATACATAGCCTCTTTTCCTCTTCCATCTTTACAATTCCACTGCCTTTTTTTTTTAAATTTTACCAGTTTGATTTCTAGGGTGTATTTGCTGGAAAAGAGAAAAATTGTTTAGGAGGAAAATAGAGATTGAAAAGTGAGTCTTATGAAAAGTCTGAAAAATCAGAGCAAACTACCAGAGTTTAGGTAAAAGAACATCAAGATCTATTTACTTTCTTGTATTTAATCTAGAGAAACTTGTGATTTTAAAAGGCTTATCGGTGGTTAATTCTGCATATTCCCTTTCCCTCTTCTCCAGGGGAGTTTTGATTGTTTTGCTTCTGGGGATGCTGAGGGTATGTTTTTTATCTGGCATGTAAGAATTTTTATCAGGTAAGTTTCTGGACCTGAAAAAGAAAACTGTTTTCTAAACATGGAAAAGGTATAGACAGTTTGTGAGGGTTTTTTTCTAAGTGGCCACCCAGTGAAACAGAAGCTCACCCTGCTTCTTGCTGGCTGCTGTTCAGAGCCTTCTGCACAGCTGGGAAACTGAAGAGACTTGTCAGGTTCATCATGTGGCTGTCTGGGAAAGCCTGAGTTGCAGCAGAGACAAAAGATGGAGTCACTTGCAGACGAAACAGGTAGGTAGCTAGAGGAAAACCATGCAGAGTAGCAGAGATTTGTCTTCCCACCCCCTTCCCACCAGATGCCAAGAAGGCGTGGGAGGGAAGTGGTAGAGTAGGAACGGGAGATAAGACACACACCTGCCTGTTATGTACAGGAAGCACTTGTCATCTACCAGCTTTTAATGGTAGACAACCAGCTCCTTCCTATATTCTCAAGCTCTGACAAATAATGGAGTAATCTTATGCAAAGTGGTCCCCGAGAGTTACTAATGGAGCGTTTTTGCCATTTTTTATTTAGAAAGGATCCAAAATAGTTTGAGCACAACACTAGAACTGTTGTAGTTAAAACTGTGTTGGGTTAATCATGATGCTTTTAAGGGTTAGCTTTAAAAGTACCTTTGTAATGTCTCTTGTTCTAAGCCACAGACACCAAAGCCAATCCTAGAATATGCAGGGTTGGCCTATGCCCAAACTAACATCTTACTCAGAAATTCAAGTGACATTTCCTGGAAACTCTGGTATTTCTGAACAGTATAGCTTCACCAAGTTTGATCACATTCCCTGTTGCATTATTGTTAATCAACAAAATATGGTTTTAGAGGTAAGACTTTTTTTTTTTTTTTTCAGAATACCAAGTAGGAATTTGGACTTTAATCCAATTAGCCATTAGTAATAGTAGTGAGATTTAAATGCTGTTGCAGTTATATCCCTTTAGCAACAAACATTTACTAGTTTGGGTGTGCACAATAGCATAATGCAACATGTCTGTAATAATATATCTGTAATAGCAGGAAAATACACATCTCCCTTTTTCTTTAGAAGTAATAATGTATCTGTTTACTGGACAGACACATACTGTTTATTTTAATGTTTTATATACTAATTAGCTCTGTTCTAGCCTAAAATAAACACACTTAAGAATATAAATGCATTTCATTAAAACATTTTCTCTTGGAAGTTTCTCTTGCTTAATGGTGAATATTAGATGATACAGATGTAATTGTGGGATTAAGAACAAGGAGTTTGCAAGATGTTCCACTTGATTTAGTTTTTGCCCACTGCACTGCAGGGAACCAGTGGATCTTGAGTCATTCCTATCTTCTCTGTACTGGTTTTATAAAGTTTATTCTAATTAATAATAAGGCAATTCTCTGTAATAATTATTATAATAATTAGTTTGAGGGAATTCTGTGAGCCTTAGATGGACACTGTTATTTAGAATAAATGCTAAATTATAACATTGTAATTCAAATGTAAAATGAGATGTCCAGCCATTTTTATAAAGTCAGGATAAGGTATTTTAGTAATAGTAGCTCCTTGTACTTAATGCTCTTCATCTCTACATGATGAAAAATCTGTACATCAAAGAAGTTATCAAGGGATGTAAACACTTTATACATGTTACAAAAGGGCTCTTTGAAGCACATAGACTATCAAGCCCAGATTTTCCAAAGCAGCTGCTATGTTGGGTGCCTTCATATTGGGGGGGGTTGACTTGAGACACATTTTAGTTGAAAGGTTCTGTTTGTTTAAAGATACTAAATTGTACCCTGGCCATAATGTGTAATAGAAGTTACATTGCACAATTTTTATCTATTTAATGAGAACTTCCGTGGAGAAGAGAGATTCTATTAATTTCATATTTAAATACACTTTGATTAAATACTGTCATTTTTCATACTACTAAATGGTTTTTAGAGTCACAAACATACAGTAATTTTTTACTGTTTCAGGACCATCCCATCAACTTCCCAAAGTAAACACGTCAATCATGCAGTTCACTTTGTTGTTTATGAAATTTGTCTTTGGTCAGATTAGCAGTCCAATTTGCAGCTTGTTTACTGTCTTTATTCCTTTGCAGTTTTACAGTCTCACATTAACAGTGCTCAGCAGGATGGCTTTCTGCCTCTTGCCCTGGATGCCTGTGACAGCCTGTCTTCTACAGTGCCTGACCTGGGGAAGGTCCTCATGTTGCTAGCAGAAGGCTTTTAGCTTTCCATTTATAGTTTCAGACTATCTGCTTTACCCAATGAAAAGAACATTAGTTTTCCAAATTTCAAATGACATAACAAATTACTTCTAGGTATCTAGAGCTAAAGCCACTGAAGAACTAAAACACTTAGGTGCTTTAGTTAGTTAAACTAAGTCCCAGGCATATTTTCCTTAGGCTGAATTACAACTGCAGGTAAGGACCTAGGGCAAGCAGAGAGAGATAATCTATATCCTCCATCTGCTGAGCACTTAGAGCTAGCAACAAGAAAGACTGGGCACAGGAGTGTGTTAGAAATCCTGCGTTGCTCTTGAGCTACATGCAGAATCATGTAGAGATGCTGAAGCTAGCCCAGGAGGAGCCAGCTCAGCTAGCCAGCACAGAGTAGCCACATCAGTGCTGTGTTTGGCAAAGGCTAATAATATATGTGACTCCTAAGGATTATTTCCTCTTTGTCCCGTAATCATTTAATGTAAAAATGTATAAACAGTCTTGAGGAGACAGATTAGAGTATCTGGAATGAGATCCAAGGATTACAATGAGCCTGACAGTTTTAATAGTTTCCACAGTCTGATTTCAAAGGTGTGCATAATTTGTTCTCTGGGAATATATATCAGGTTTACTGTATCTGAGTGACTTTTTCAAATGTCATATACTTTCAAGACTATGGAGCTCCTATTGACAACAATAATCTTGCACAAAAGCAAGGGGAAGAGATCAAAATTGGTAGTGCTTAAGAAAGAGATGATTTCCAGAGATTTATAGGTTAGTTTGTTGAACAGACACTCTTAGATTTGCAGTAAAAGAATCCTATTTCCTGTCTCCAGTAATTATACATAAATACTTAATCTAAAAGGAATTGGAAAGTGTAAGTGAGCTATATATCTAAGTTAGACAACTTAGGTTAAATCTGTACTTACCAATACACACCGTTTAGAGTTAGTGACAGGACACTGTACGTTCTCAAAAACCAGGAGACTTAAAAACATAGAAAGAGATGTAATAAATGCAAAACAACTTACATAACAGATTCTTTATCATTCTGAATTGTATTCAGAATTGAAAAATGGAAAGGGGTTGCATTTATTAGTCATGGCTTCTGGTTAGAGAGACCTAAAGGACTTCCGAGCCCCTCTCTTCCCCTCCAAAATGCTTTTGTCATTTATCCACTATTGCTCAACAGAAACAGTACTTTCAAGTTCCTGTCTCTTTGAACAAAACACAGATAATAGATGTTTATTTTCACTCTTTACTTCAAAAGAGTGATGTCGCACTGAATCTTTACACTGACTAGATTATCTAATGATACAGTTCTGACCCAGCAGCAAGAAATCCTCGAAATCCTGAGAGATGAGATGGCCTCAGCTAACTCAGCTAACTTTCTCTTACACTGAAACACAAAGAGTTACAAGTACAATAACTTATGTTAATGCAATTTTTTGCATATAATTTTATTTCTGGAAGTCTTCCAAGTTCAGGAGAGTTTAAATATTCTCTCAGTTCTTCAGTGTTGAATGATTCCTGCTCCCACTTTCAGTGCTGCTTGTTTTCTGCTTTTTCAAATCCCTTTTGAGTATCATTTTCCCACAAATTGCTAGAAAAATACAGGTCTAATATACCAGCTCAGAAAGCTGAAGAACCAGGAATGCCTGCATACATCAATCCCTTGCTGAATAAAGACATAAGTGATTTTTTTTTTCTTTAGTCATCTGAAGTGTGGATCCGAAAACAGTAACCAAGTTTGTGAGAACCAACGTGTGTGGTATATTTTTCCTACCATTGCATATCTAGGTTCTAGTATTGCATGTTAATTAATGCACGTGGGGCATTTGCCCAACACCAGCTTCACAGTTCTTTACAACAGGTTCTGTGCTTCTGTAGAGGTGCTTACTGAAGGACTTGCTGCCACCCTTCTGCAAGTCTTTCTCCTATCCTCTAATTGAGTCCCTTTCATAGTTGTAATTTGTCTGCCAAATGACTTATCAGTTGGAAAGGCTCAAGTCAGATACTGCTTCCTTTTTTGCCTGTTTTTAACTGAGTGCTGCCAGAAGAAAGAAGGGGTTAAAGCGTGGGAGGATTGCTAAGAAAAAGGGTTTGGTTAATGACACACAGAACTGCATCTCACACACCATAGTTTGTTTATTCTTCTGTAAAGAGCAAAAAGAATTATCATCATCATGGTAAGGCAAACAGCACTTTTTTTCCCTCTTTAAACTCCACCAGAAATCTTTGGCTTAATCCAGGATTAATTTTTTTAAATCATAAAATTAATTTATCTCCATTAGTTTTATGGAGTGTCTCTTTAACTGACAGATGCTATTGTTGACAGAAGGGGAGGGGGTAAGGATTTTAGTATATGGAAATAACTAGCTCTGGGGAAGAGGAGATGGGAGCTGGCATGCCTTTCTGACATGCCTGGTCTTTTTTATCAACCTCCTTTCCTAAATACTCGTATAAGGATCTGTTCAATTTTTATTTAAGCTTCTTTGTCTTTCCTGACCTTTTTCAAAAGATTTCTATTTATTTGATTTTGCATTATTTGCTTATTTTAGTTTTGTTGGGATCTTTTGATACACCCAATATCTAAATCTCTGTGTTTGGAACCTAAGAAGTAATATGGCATTTATAATTACATTTATGTTTCTTGAAATGATCATTTTCTTTCAAAAAATCAGTTAAACGTGCAGGCTTAATATTCTCATTAGTCTATACGCTGTGGCAAAATGGTCAATTTTCAGTGTACATTGGAACTAAAATTTAGTTTTGCAGTGAAAAAAACAGATTGGAAACAGATAGGTCCTGTTCTCTTGAAAACATGAATTGCTTTGTTAAAAGATCCTGACTTAGTAGAAGATAGAAATAATTTGTGGAAAAATATGATGACTAAGAAAATGTATGTTTGTTTCACTCCACTCTGCTCAACAGTCTCTCATTTATAGCTCCTTGGTTATTCAGGTAAGTTTCCCCATCTAGATAACTACATTTCCTGTATACAGAGCTCAGGTAAAGCTGAAATTGTTTAAAATCCAGCTATTGCTGTGAATATCCTCTCAGTGGAGCAGGCAAAGAGCTGGAAGAGTCAAGGAGTAAATTCTGTGCTAGAGTGGACTTGTTAAATTTGAAGTGTGTTTCTTTCTCTGCCTCTGAAGAGGACACTATCAGCCTGGAATCTGATACATTTAAAAGAAATGCTAGAAAAGTTTAATATGTATATGCCAAACTCTTGGTATTTGGAAGAAGGCAGTGTGTGGGTTAAAATAACCCAAGCTGTACTTTTCATAATAGTAACCCCTCTTTCGTGGCTTTGTGAAGGGTCAGCATAAACAAGGAGAAATTATTATAGTGAATTGAAGTAATTCAAATCTAGTTGACTGATGGCAAGGTTAAGTTTAGAAATCGTTTAGGTTAATTTGAAATAGAAGTGCATTTTTTCCCTCAGTGAATCACCAAAAAAATTGTTTCAGGTCAAATGTTTTGTTAAGTATATTCTTTTTCCCATGCTTTTAAAATAAGAACACAAGCAAAAGCAGCAAGCCTTTATTGCCATCTACAACTCCCCCTCTCTCTCTCTCAGCAGGTAGTTAGGGGACTCACCTGTAGGAGAGCAGTATGAAATCTTCTTTCTTTAGGGCTTGAAACAGGGACTTGAGTGGGTCTTGTGCTTCTCAGACTTTTCTCTCTTAGTCTTTATTTGTACAGCCTTCCTTCTAGTTTTCCTACTAATATTTTTGCAGCACATTGTGCCAGCAATACTCCAGATGAATTTTCAGCCTAACAAAGCCTGGCACTGCTAGTGTCCAATGTTTGAGTCTCGGTTGCTGCAGAATGCTAGAGCCTGAAGAGTAGTGGTTTACTTATTTAAATGTTCTTGGCTGATGCACTTTTTGGGATATCACATGACTGCTGGAACTCTGAGGCTTTCTGCTTCACATGGTTGTGAGAATTACGATACTGTCATCCAAAGTTACTGGTGGTCCAGTACGAACTTAGAAGGGTTCTACATTATTAGAACTGTTCAAGATAGAAGGGTCTTGATGGTTTTCATGATACTTAAAATGCAGTTATTTATGACCCTTTAGTAAATGATAAACCTCAAACTTGCTCTTCACCAAATATTGTTTGTTGCTTTTTTTCCTCCTGTGAAGGTGAACATATGCTAGCAAATATATCTTTAAATTACAGAACCGTCCACACTAGTATTACCACCTATTAGTTACCACAGAGTTCCTAATGACTAGTAAAAATACTATCTCTTTGTATCATGTGTGCTCTAAGAAGTGTTTTCAGTCATGTCCAACTGACTCAGATGAAGTAATCTAAGAAAACAACAACCAATTGATCCTCTGAGACACCTGAAGTTCTGATTCAACAAATCACAATAGCTTATGTTTAATTATGTCGTTAAATTAGGGGTTTGGCTGTGGCAACTTACATTAGCTAATGAGAGAAAAGCCCCAGCCAAAAACAGAGGAAATATTTTCATGCTAACATAAACACTATGAATATAAATACAAACAAGATTTACATTTCTTGGTTAAGAAGGTGGCGTCTTGCTTTCGGATTAGAACATCACTTCAAAGGTTCGTGCAGTGTGCTCGAAACGGCTTCCCCCATGCTGTCCAAGGAATGGATAGGCACGTCCTCTGGTGTCTTTAGTTGCCAGCGTCTTTGACCAGGGATTTCTGAAACAGCTAACTCAAGGTTGAGTTAGGGTGAGAATGCTTGAGCAGAAAAACATTGAGGAAGCCTGAACTGTGGAGCAAAGATACTTCTTGCCTTCTGAAAACCAAACACTTCAGAAATCAAGCATTCCTCTGCTGTGCTCTGTCAGACTGGGCCCCACTTTGGAGCCTCTTGAGGAGCTCGGTCTCTGTGCCCTCTTGCACCGGCAATACTGGCTCACCTACATTTATCTGAGTTAAAATACAAGCTCTTCAGGGCAAGTGCCTGGCCTTTTATGTGTTTTGAAAGAGCTGTATATAATTAAGGTACTTTGTATGAAGAAATTACTTCAGAACAGTTTACATGGGGCAGCTATTTCAAGATCAAGAAAAAATCTTTATCCTTGTTCCCTGAGGAAGCAAGGCATATGAGACTGGACTGTCTGTCTGTCCCTCCTCCCTTCCATCCAACGCCTTTTGAACTTGTTGGACAGTTTAAGCTACATTTGAAAGGGGGAGACGTCTCAAAGATAATTGAGTTCCCATGGACTTTATGAAAATCAGCTGCTGGGAAGAGAGAAATCCAGATCCACAGTTCAAATAACTAATTTTTTCCAAGTGTAATCTTGCAAACCCAAAGCTTGACTGCAAGTGTAATAATGACTGTCAGGTTGATAATGTAATTCCAACTAATTTAGAGGACTGACAGCTATTATGCACCAAAATATTAATATGCAGATTGACATCATAATGAAATTATTTCCCGTTTTGGTGTTTCACTAGTTTTTAATATGAACAATAAGCATCCTCGTCAACCTTGTAGTTATGAACTTTCAGAGACATTAGTGTAACTCATAATTTATTGGCTTAAGCCTTTCTGAAAATGTAATATTTTTACTTTTTCAGCTACCAATGTGTCTCCTTACCCCTTCCCTATAATTGTTAGTACTGGCAATACATGCATAGAACTAAGAAATTAGATGGTAATTGGGCTGCATTACTCATGATTGTGGCATCTGATAAGGAAATTTAGTTGTTTTTGTTATCACTAAAGTACCTTAACTGTAGGAACTCAACACAGCCCTCAAAGTTGCACTTTGTTTTGGTTATACTGGTTGAAAGAAGTTTGCCAAGGGAGGGAAAACACAGACATCAATTTTTTTCCTTTGCAGATTATTTCACTATCTCTAAAACCAAAAAACAGCCAACAGTTTATGCTCAAGGTTATCATCATAGACTTGCCTATTTGAAAGCTGCTGGGGGAAGATCACTATGTGTGCGGACACAGGGCTTTGTTGGTGGTACAGTTGCTTATCAGTTGTGTAAGTAACACATGTAAGAAAGAAAAGCAAAGAGAAGGGTTCCCATGGATTTCTGTTTGTTTGCAGTATGATAAGCTAAGTCTACATAAGCTAAACTCTCCCAGTTTAGTTTTTCTGTATTTTTCATGTGTTTGGGCAAGCCTTGCTGCTACAGTTCCACTGGCAGTAAGTGGGTTCTGTGGGGCTCTCCCGGAACCAAGACCACATTTCACAATTCACATTTGGGGGAGTTTTAGAACAGAGGCCAAATGTTAGTCTGTTGATGATGCAAAAATAACTAAACACATTTTCACCCGGAGGAGGAAGCAACCGTGTAAAAAGGGCCTTTATTTTCTTCTGTAGCCAGAGGGCCAGACACGCTGCGGGCCAGGCTGCCCAGCCGGCCACCAGCGGGTTGACCTGGTGTCTCTTCCACCTCCGCACAGGGCCCTTTAGAAGCACCGCACCAAGACTTGTGTGGTTCTTCCTGTCGAAGCTGTTCCACTTCATATAAGTAATTAAGCGTTAATTAGAAGAGATCTAGTTTAGCATTCATTAAACATTAAATACTAATTGAGCGCCGGGGGAGAGCGCCGGCACCATTAGGCCGCGAAGTCATTCTCACGCCGGGGCCAGGGCCGGGTGTGGAGCGCCTGCCACCGTCGCCCCCTATGGCCGGGGCCCCGGTCCCGGCCCGCGGGCGGCTCGCTGGGAGCAGGTCGAGGCGGCGGGCGCAGACGGCAGGGAGCCCCGCCCGCTGGCCCCGCGGTTGCAAGGTGGAAAACGCGGGTTCATCTCCCCGCGGGGCTTTGAACCGACATCTCCCATAAGGGCCCCAGCCGCCGGGCGGCGCCGGCCCCAACACGCCTTCCCTACCCGGGCAGGTTCTGCCGCGGGCTGGGCCGAGCGACGCCTGCTCCGGGGCCCCCGCTGGGGCTCAGCACCTCCCCGAGGCCGGGTCGGCGCAGACCGGGCCGCCGCTCCCCCGCGCCTCAACCCCGGAGCCGTCGCGGGCAAGAGTGCGCCAGCTGGCAGCCGGTGCGCCCACAGCTCACATGGCGGCCCGAGACCAACCCGTGCCCCTGGGCCCCTCCGCCCCTGGCCCTGGCCCTGGCCGTGGTGGAGGGAGAGCGCAGGCCCTCTCCTGCTCCGGGCGCCGGTTCACGCCAGGCAGCGCTCGCTGCAGCCAGCCGCGGCGGCGTGAGAAGCCCGCCTTCAACCTTTGGCACTTTTCCCTCATCATCAAAAGTTTGTCGGTTTCGCCCGGGGCGGCGTTTCACCCTCAATAACACGGGAGCCGCCGCAGCGCGGGCTGCTGGGGCACGTAGGGGATGCGGCGCTCACTCGCTCTCCGCCGCCCCCTCGAAGGCCTCGCCTGTGGCCGAGGGGCCCCGCTTCCTCGCGCAGCACAAGCTGTCCTTTCGCTCTCTCTGAGGGCCGGTACCTGCGCGGCCGCGGAAGGTGGCCCGGCCAGGTAGAGCCGGTGGCCGGGGCGGGCCGAAGGGCGCTGCGGGGGCGGGCCGAGGCGGAGCGCCCAGACAGGTGGCGCCGGGACAGCTGCGCGAGTAGCGGCGCGGTGTATGTGAAGCAGTTCCGCGCGGGGACCGCCGAGCGGGGCCGGGCGGTGAGTGTCGGGGCCGTTGGCGCGTAGGCGCCCGCAGCTGCCAGGCCGGACGAGGATGCGGCGCGGCTGGGGCGGGTAAAGTCCACCGTGGCTCCTTCCTGTTGCTTGTCCTGTTCTGGGACGGGAGGACAGCGGCAGCCCCGGGGGGGTTCTCCTTCCTGGTAACACGCGGGGCTGGGCTGTGTGGGGCGGTGGGCGACGAGGTGGCTGTGCCGGTGCCCCGGAGGAAAGGAGGAGGGGTGGCCCCCAGACCCGGTCCGGGCGGAGGGCGGCGGGTGCTTCAGCGGGCACGGCGTCCGCAGCCAAAAGCGAAACTTCGAACGCCCCGAAGCAGCCTCCGGTGCAGCTGAGAGGGACCCACTGGCCGGACTTCAGGGGTCTCGTCCGCCGGACCAGGAAGTAGTCGCTGTGTTTTGAAAGAGACTTCTCAAAACAAGTACTCATCGTACCGGCATGTGAAAAGTGCTAGTATATTAAAATGCAAATATGCATGTACAGTCGGCAGTGCTGTTGCGTGTTTCCTGTTTACCATGTTAATTAGAAGTTGTAAGGGAAAACTTCACCAGGAGTAATTCAGGACAGGGTTTGACCCAGTAATGCTCATTGAGTGTTGCAGTGGCTTTTATAGTTCTGGGTTTTCTAGCCCAAAACACAAGCCAGGTATTTCTTGGACTTCGCTAATGACAAATGCATGAATTGTAATACAAGTTACATCTTTGAAACTATTCTTTACCAGCACAAGCGTGAAAACTAACTCAAGCCAGTATTGGAGAGGAAAGTTAAACTCCCCACTCTTGTTTTTATGAGGAAAATTTTGGCCAAGGAGTTTGTCACCAGGATGCTTTCCTGTAATATTTTGGGTGGCATTAACAAACTATGTAAAATGTTGAGATTTGGGACATATAGTGCTAGTATTGTAAGGCAAGATGAGCATACTTATAAGCAAAAACGTACAGAAGGATCTTGGGATTTTAATTGGTTCTGAGGATTTTGTTTTTCTTGTTCTTTATTCTGAGAGTATTGTTCAGTAAGTTGTTTTGTTCACATTTGCTGTGACCTTTTAATTTATAGGTGTTGCTAATGCAAGCAGTATATTATAGAAACAATTTTGACATTAACCAAATGTTTGTTTGTTTTTATAGTCCACCTCACAATTTCCCGATTCTTCCAGAGAAGAGAATAGAAAGAAACCAGTCTTGGAAAGACTTGGAAATTTGTTTGGTACAGGGAAAAGGAAAAATGTCAAAAGTTCACTAGAACACACTTCACATCGGAAAGGGGAGAGGTCAGTTTCTCCTCACAGAGCACAGCCGATATACTGCAGGCACGTAAAGGAAGGACATGAAGCTACTCAGGTAGAGAAGCAAGTGAGAAACGTAAGTGCTGTTTCGATATCCTGTAGGCACACAAAGGAAGGACACGAAGCTCCTCAAGTACAAAAGCAAGTGGGAAACATAAGTGCTGTTTCTGAGACGCAGGAATATAATTTTAGTGGGGAAGAAGGACCGCTGTATCGCGATACCATTTCAGAATGGAGCAGTAGGGGAGTCTCTTCTGACAGTGAGTGGTCAGCAGACTGGAGCAGCAGCAGTGAAACCATTAAAAACTCTTTCTTTGAGAGTAGCCTGAATGTGGAAACCCCAGAATTGGAGAAAGAATCCGTCACAGATATAAATAATTCCACAACTCCAGATTTCATAAAAAGCTTGAGAAGTTTATCTAGTGAAGACTTAGAAAAGAGTATCTTAAGCCACAAGGAGCTCGTGAACACGTGGGTGTCTGAGGAGCCTGGGCATGCAAAACCAAAGGATTTGCCATACGAGTTGGAATGTGCAGCGCATGAACACAGACATTCTCCTAGAGTGCTAACAGTTGATATCTATCTAAGAAAAACAGACGAACTTCTTAATGAACCTGTGACTTTTAAATCAGAAGAAAATTGTAGTGACTTGGACACAATGGATAAAAAATCTGCTAATAGAAGATCTGGAAAAAGGAGAAAATCTCAGTCATCTAATGACATTCCGAATGGAGAGAGGAACCAGACTGAGATTACTGCAAGAGAAGAATCTGGTTTTGAGGATGATGCCCCTTCTGAGGTGTTTTCAGACAAGATAATAAACTCGGAAAGAAAAGTGAAGTCTCCTCAACAGACTCCTGAAAGGAGTTCTTCTTCCTCAGGTAATAGTCAGGACCTAAAATTTGGATCTGCTCACAAAGGGGCATCTAAAACTGAAGCTGACAAAGGGAAGCAGCATATCTCAAACACAACCCCTGCAAGGAGAAGATCATGTAAAAAGAATCAGCCAGATGCTGTCCCCATTTCCCCTACTGGTTTGAAGGGTCAGGTAAAAGATTACTCCTCAAAAAGACAACCTTTACCATCACAAGAGAGTAACCCAATGACTAGAAGAACTTTGGTGGAAAAGGGAACTATACCTGTGGCTTTTGGAGAAGACAGCTTGGAGTCTCCCAAAGTTTCTTTGGCTGCTAAGACAGAAGACACTGCTTTGGTGTTTGCTGAAGGCAGAAATGAGACCAAAGCAGCAAAACATGGTAATGGTTCAGATGGAAGAGCTTTCTTGCATATTGATGGGATTAAAAATGGAGAGCTGTGTATGTCAGCTGAGAGACAGACAAATTCTGATTTAGACAGCTCGAAGCTGAAGAATTTGGATGCTTCCAGAACAGTCATGACGAAGATTAGCCTGTAAGTAACATAAACTGTTTTCCCCTATCCCTGCAGCTGTAATTTTGTCTCTTTCTGTGTTTAGAGTTCTGTAGGAACACTGTGTACCTGTTATCTCTCTAGATTACTTCAATTAAGAGCTGCCTTTTTAAGAAACATTTATCAAATTACAGTTACCACTTAATAAGCACTTGTAGTTTACATGTGTTAGAAAAATAAATCTTTTTTCCATATTTTATGAAATTTTTTTATATGTCAATTCCATTATATAGAGTAATTTAGTATACATAAAAGCTGCTCAGTCCTCAATGTCAGTGCCCCTGTTGTTCAGATTAGCTCAGCTGTCATTGACCTTAATGTACTTTTGCCATCTATAACCGAGAATGTGGTTGAAGATTTTCTATGTGAAAATCTTTGAATAAGGAATATGTCTGAGTTCTTTGAAACAATTCTGCTATTATTTTATGAAGAAGCATAGAATGCAATGTAGATGTTGATCCTTCAAATGATATGATAAATCACACTCCAGAAATTTGAATACATACAGTTGCTTTTGTAAGCATGTGCAGGACTAATCATGTAAAATTTTATGCATGTGAATGACATCAATCATTTGCAGAGTTATGCATATATTAGTTTGCAGGATTTGGTTTTATGTTCAAAGAAATTGTCACCTGTCAAACAGGTGATCACCGCTTTCCTTGGGATTATAAAGAAGTGGATGTATTTATAATTTTCACTGTAATCATTAGTATGAGTCCAGCAACTGATTTCCTGGATTTTATTACATTCTCTTCTACAATGAATCATTTTATTACATTTATCATTTCTGTTGTTTGATTGTCACAACTGTGTACTATGCACTATTGCTTTCCTCATTCTGGTACATTTGTTTATAGATGTCAGATTACATTGAATCCTGTAGGTCCACCAGAGGTCCACCAAGCATTCAGAATTGTCATGTAGTTGTGTTAGAGGGATGTGAAGGTTCAACATTATGGCTTAAGAAGTGTGTATGTTCCCAATTATGATTCCCACATCTCAGAATCACAGGAGCGTTAGGGACAATTTTCTTTGCATGATTTGTAATACTCTGCATTTTATTCGTTCAGTCATAACTGAAGTAAAAATACTCAAATTGTGGTATTTTGATACATGGTGATGCTTTGCCATCTGGCAGTATAGATCACAAATCTTAAACTCTGAAGTTTTGTATCTTCCCAACTTCAAAGGAAAGGTAGCTTTCATATTTTTCTTTCTGTGTCAGTATCATTAGTGATGATGAAGTTATAAGTGCTTGTGTAGCTGGATTTCATTTTATGGCTATATCCTTGGCTTGCTGAACAGTGAATGATCTTCTACTGTACTAAGAGTAATAGACAAGTATCCTTTCTCACAGATTGCATTTAATGAATAAACAGCCTGTTATATTTCACCTGATTTTGTGGGGTGTGTGACATTCTATGTCTTGACCTTATCTCCTGCTATTAGGAACTTTAGCCCTGGGTGGGGACTGCCATGTTGCTTGCAAGGTTCCTGATGCTTCTAATAGGTGCCAGTGCACAGTACCACACAGTTTCTTTAGCCAGACAAATTCATATGGTCAGATTACTTGGTATAATTTGGAGTCATTCTTGAGAACACATGAACTATAAACCTGGATGTGGATTAAGCTGCTGTGGAGATGGGAAAGGAGAAGATGGTGCCATTACTAGAAGAAGGTGTGGTTTTGTTCTCTTATTATTGCTTTGAACTGAAGAACAGATAACTTTAACATTTTCAAAGGTTAAAAAATTGCTGTCAGATACTTCATGTGAATACCTTTCAGGTGTACTCACAGGCTGTCTGCCTACTGTAAGATGGATTTTGTATAATCAGAGTAGTTTTTTTCACTTAAAAATGCATAATGTCTCTTACTAATGACATTGTGCCAATTGTGGGAATCGTTTTTAAAAAATTTGGTTTTGCTGGTTCTCTGCAAGCAGTTACAGCATTTTCTGTCTTTTTTCCTTTTATGTCTGGGCAACTGGGAAGTCACAGGATACTTTGTTTCTAGCTTTTGAAAGGGAATCCTATCAGGTGTGAGACTAAACTGAGGTTGATGGTACATCTTAATCGGCAAATAAAACCCCAGGCAGTAGTTACTTTGATGTGCTTAGCGGGAAACTTGGTTTCAGTTGTCATACTCAGCCATGGCTTTGTAGTTGCTTTTGCATTTATGCCCACATGTTCATTTATTCTGCTCTGTTAACATGCCATTTTTGTTTGCTCACCTCAGTCTGATGTTTTGGCATCAGCGTTTTTTGGCATCAGTTACATGCTTGACATGGTCGTTTGGACATTATGCTTCAACTATGTGACTCACCTTCCATTTATGACTATATTGGGAGAGGTTTAACTGCTTGCTTCCACAGGTTAGCTGCAAGGTGTAGCTGAGGAGGCAGCCATCAGTATTTCTCTTGTCCCTGCTTGTTCCTGGCATTGCAGACTAGCAGTGGGGAGTAGGAATCAGCCACACTGGGCTGCTTGTAAGAAAGCATTTGCACTGTTAAGTGCATCCATCTTTCAGTGCTCTTCTCCCATACTAGAGGGGAGGTTTAAAGGATACTCAAACAGCATGTCCTCCTTTTAAACAGGCTTAGAAACTCTGTTCTTGCAATGAGGCACATCTTTTGACTGTATTTAAAATCAGTATTTCTTAGTGTGGAAAAAGATGTAATGAAAAGAGTAGTTGGAGGAGACTAGCTGTACTGGATAGAGCTTCAGGGCTGAGCTTTCTATTGCTCCTCAGTCTCAGCTGTTTTTCTGCTGCTGTGCAAAAAAACCTGCGGAATGTAAAATACAAAGTGCTGAAGTGGTTGTTTCTGCATAAATCTGTAAAGTTTGAAACTATGCCTTTGAGGTGTTAGCTGTTCATTTAAAACAGGTTTTAGGCGTGGCTGATAACTGTCAGTGTTAACCATCCAACTTGCTTGTGTCAAAGCATACAGGGAGAGACGGATTGTATTAGGGAGATACATGTTATATTGAAATGCACATAGTAGTGCAAGTGACAGGCTGACAAAAGGACGGTGTGGAAATGAGTCTGATAACTAGGCTGTTAGCGATACCTCTTGAAAATACAGGTAGAAGAAGAGGTTAAGTAACTTTTGCTGATCAGAAAAAGACATGAAGGGTCCCAGTGAACAGCAAATTCAGTATCTGTGGCATTACATCAAGTTGTATCCCTGCCTCCTCTTCTAGCTCTTCTGGTTCAAGAGAGATGTTCACAAATTGGAATGAGTCCAGTGGTGAGCCATTAAGAAGACAATGGCACTGGAGCACACCATATATGAGGGGAGATGCTGAAGCAGTTTGATTTGTTAACTGGTAGAAGACAAGGACATGGGTAGACCTCATTACCCATAGAGATGCTATAGAGAAGGCAGAGTCAGATTTGGCCCTGAGATGTGCAGTGAAGGGACAGTGGCAGTGGTTGCTAGTTGCAACAGTGAAGTTTCAATGAATATGAGGCAAAAATAATTCACAGTGACATTCGCAGACTGTGCTTCCCTAGTAAGGTTGTGAAATCTCAGTCCTTGGAGATACTCAAAACTTGGTCAGACAAAGCCTTCAGCAACTTGATCTAACTTTGAAGGTGTCCCTGTTTTGAGCAGGAAGTTGTAATAGCTGAGCTTCAGAGGTCCCTTACAACTTCCATTTCCAAAAAGAAAAATCATAGGATAATTTAGCTTTGAAAAGTTTAGGAAAAACAGTCGTACTGCAAATGAAAAGTGGTGTCCAAATATATTTAATTTAATGCTGTGTGATAGTTCACTTCCTGATTTTCCCCTTTCAGGAATAATTATTTCTGTTTCTAGACTTAAATTTTCCAAGTGTGTTTTATTAGCACATACCTGAAATATGGCCAGTTGTTTTTAAGTTTAATATTTCCTTTTTTATTGTTCTCATGTTCTTCATAAGAGCCTTCCAGTTGTGAAGCCAAGTGAGCAGGCTGGTAGTTACAGTGAGCACTCTTGGGAACTCTTCTCCAAAAAGACATGGTGATTTTTAACAGCTGCTTTCTGTATAGACTCATATAGATTTTGAGTTCCTTCTATAATTTCAGTAAGTTTGTTCCTTATGCTTTTCCCAAGAAAAGAAATTTGTGCAGTGAAGAGTCTTGCTTTAGTAGAGTTTACTTTCTTACTTGGGATGAATCTCTTGAGGAAGAGGAGAAAGGAGTGATGCCAATTTTGGGGTCATTGATGTTAACGTATTTCTACCTCACGCTTTCTTGGGCTAAAGAGCTGTGTGAGAGCTCAGTGGACACAATTTGTGTAGGTGAAAAAAGAAAAAAAACACTTAAATACCAGAATCATCCGTTGATCAATAGAGAATTTGAGGCCCTGGAGATTGCTGCCACATGCTAGATTGTTTTGTCTCCCACCATTGTTAGTTTTCATGTAGTGTGGTTTCTGCCTGTTCGCCCACCACTGTCTCTAGATTCCCCTTTGGAGAACAGGTCTGCCTCTGAGGTGATGGTGCGCTCCTTGACACTCCTTATATCTGCCTGATAAATTTTGAAGACATGTGCCCTGCATCTTCACAGCTGTTCATACTGCTCCTGCAGTAGCAAGTGACATGGTCAAATGATTTTTCTTGGATATAGGTATTCAGAAGAAGGAGGCTTCAAACTCTTGAGCTGGATGTCATCCACCTTCTGCTATAGTACACTAGTGCTACGTGCCATGTACTTGTACACACTTCTCTATCCACTATGATGGAGAAATTTCTCTAAGTGTTTCTTAATTCAATTCTTTTAAAATCAGCAGGATTGGTTTACACAATTACAATTATTAGCTGACTTTACCTGAAGGAAAGGGAGAGTCCTCACGTGGTGTTCACTTAGCCAAATGGGGACAATTACCTTTTCCTCCAGTACCAATGAGGCCAGAAGAGGTCTTTCACTCCATTTCAGGTTGTTTCTGCAGTGTAAGGGCTGCAAAGAATCTGGGCAGATGTCTTCAAAACTTGTTGGAAAGGTGTATTCAAATGTTAACCAACTCATTATCACCTTAATGAATTGGGATTTGTTTCCTAAACTCTAGAGAATTGCATGCATATAATTTATTCTGTCTATTCACTATTAAATTTTAATGTCTGTCAGTCATAAGTACTTAAGTTCTCTGCCTCAATTGCAGATGCTGTAGGCTGCTGTTTTTTGTTTTTACTGAGCGTTAAAGAAGTATGTACGTGTTTGAAATGTATTCTCCTTATTTAATGTCTATTTTTGTTGTTGTTGTTCCTATAGTTACTCCTTTTTTAGCTAATTCCTTTTGAGATACCAAAATTCGAACTGAATATAACTATGGAAAATTTCATTCTAATGCTACATTTCATAGTTTTGAAAATTGTTACAAATCTTTAAGATTAATCAAAGATGTAATTCTGTATCACTTTTGCTTCCTGTAGTCCAGCCAAACCGAAGAATGTAGAGCTGAATTTTAAAGCGTCTACAAATCAAGACAGTTTAGAAAGTGAGCAGGATGCTCTTGAAAAACCAGGTAATAAAACTAACAGCAATATTGCCAACAAAATTTCCTTGTTTGAAAATAAATGTGCTAACCAGAGCCAGAGGCCTGCTGACATCCCTGCTTCAAAAAACAGTACTGTACCAAGCACATTTGTTGGCAGAGCAAAGCTGAAATTTGGAAAACAACCTAAGGAAATTGAACAACCTGACAGAATGTTCAATAAGCAAGGCAGTCGACAGAAGTTTTTTGAGAATGGCACAGCAGAGAAGGAAAACACTGCAGAATTAAGAAGCAAAACTGAGGGAGGCTCTGCCTGTTGTTATGAGGATATTGGGAAGACAACAGAACTTAAGGTAAAATCTGCAATATCCCTTTTTAACCAAAGCAGCAGAATTGATACTAGTAGTGTCTCTCTGAAGCAACCCAATCCAGAATTAACCACATCTAAAAAAGAAAGATCACCTTTTAAACTCTCTTTGCACTTACCCAGTAAGAGTGAAAATGATCAAGATACTTCCTACCAAAGAGCTAACGCAAGCTCAGAATCCCACAGAAATGAAGAAAAGGTGCTGCCAAACACAGAGGTTTTATCACCTTGCACTGGTGATAAATATCCTCTACCATCTCCTCAGCTTTCTAGAGCAGAGTTTAAGAAGGTGGAAAATGGAGATAAAAAGGCAAAGCTGGGAGATGTGAGCTTTGCAGCACCGCAGTTTGATGACAGCAGTCAAGACAGTATATTGTTATCAGAGCACAACTTCGATACACAAAAGTGTCCAGGCAACACCTGCAACAGGTCTACTGAAGATGATAGCCTTTTTGATTCTCCATCTGACATGAAGAAGTTTGCTGAAACAATAAAGAACTTGGACAGCTCGGTTTGTTTACCCCAGAAAAAGAAGAGGTCAAAGCCTCCCAAGTCCCCAGCACCCCACTTCGCAATGCCTCCCATTCACGAAGACAACTTAGAGAAAGTGTTTGATCCTAGTGTATTTACTTTTGGTTTGGGACTGAGGAGGGAAAAAACACCAGATCTATTACCGACCCAACAAATTAAAATGCAAAGCCTGGAAACAATAGCCAGAGTCAGGCCCAAGCGTGCATCGACAGAGCAAAGTATCATATTCAAAGCCCTGCAATCGTGTAACAGGGAGGAACCTGCTGCTACTCAGGAAATAAATGGAAAAGAGAACGTTGATGGTACAGATGGTGAAATTAAGAGATCCCGGCTTGAAAAAAGCTCCCTGTTTTCAAGCTTGCTGTCTTCCACATCTAAAGAAAAGTTTTTTAATCCTTCTGTCACCTCGGTTAATAACACTGCAACAGCTTTTACAACTGATTCCTCAGGGGTGCCTCCTTTACAGCAGGATGCTTCTGGGCCATTCAGCATGTCTCAAAAATCTGAGGTAAGAAACATCATTCATGAAATGCAACCATGTGAAATTTTGTTTACCTGCTGATTGACTGTTAATTTTGATTTTGCAATTCAGTCTCTTTCAGATATGAAGCTTCCAAATTTTGTGGAGAAGTACATGCAAGCAGATAGTGCAAAAAAAGAACTAAGTTTACAAATGCCCAACTATG
>VYZX01000756.1:1388-25496 GCA_013401335.1 Brachypteracias leptosomus
CCCATTGACAGCCACTCTTTGGGTGCGGCCATCAAGCCAGTTCTTTAAGAAGAGTCCAGCACCCACCTTTCTACAACTTCCATTCAGGTAGTTGTAGAGAGTGATAAGGTCTGCATGGGGTTATTGTGATTCAAGTGCAGGAACCAATACTTGGCCTTGTTGAACCTCATAGCCTTGGCCTTGGCCCATCAATCCAGCCTGTCCAGACCCTTCTGTAGACCCTCCCTACCCTCAAGCAGATCAACACTTACACCCAACATGGTGTTGTCTGTAAACCTGCTGAGGGTACCCTCAATCCCTTCTTGATCATTGATAAAGATTTTAAAGAGAACAGGCCCCAGTACTGAGCCCCAGGGAATACCACTTGTGACCGGCCACCAACTGGATTTAGCTCCCTGCACCACCACTCTCTGGGCCCAGACATCCAGCCAGTGTGTGATCCAGAGGAGTCTACGCCCATCCAAGTCAGGAGCAGTGAGTTTCTCCAAGAGAATGCTGTGGGTTACTGTTTCAAAGGCTTTACAAAAGTCCAGGTAAACAACATCCATATCCTTGCCCTTGTCCACTAAATGTCTCACCTCATAGAATGAGATCAGGTTAGTCATTTACTTTGTTATTCCCAAGTCAAAGTGTTCTCTTTCTGTAACTGTGACTTCTAGGATAGTTAAACTACCTAAGAAACCACCTCAGCTTATTTCACACTACTTAGCTATGATACAAAGACAATATATTATTAGATGTATCAGTTCAGGCTAGATAATTCAATGTCTACTTCTAATATGCTGAAATGTTCAGCAAAACTGTAGACTGTATAGCTATAGTTTTCCTTTATTTAAGCTAATTGGAAATAACAGTAGAAGATACTGGAAAGAAAACAGAAATAAGCTGAGATTTTTGAAAATTTGACTTGGAAGCCAGCTTGTATGTAAAAAATAAAATAAAATTTTAAAAAATTGTTCATCTTACAGTTTGTTAACTTTGTATTAATGTAGTTTGTATTAAGTTTGTAATATAATACACTTACATTACACAATTTATGTAATTTTATGTTAATAACAAGCACATAAAATATATTTGGATGATATTTCTCTTTCATGAACCTATATTCTTGCAGAGGTTTTCATACAGAAATGCCTCAACTTTTCTGTAGAATTTATTCTTGCATTTTAAATATACCCAGCAGAGTTTCCTCCCCAATAAACTGACTCACTGTCACAGAACCATGGAACAGTTCAGACTGAAAGTGACCCCAAGGTAATTTCACATTCTTAAAGGTACAATTTTAAGTGTTGAGTTTTTATATTTATTTCAGATTATACATAGTACAAGGCTGTTATATGTGAATTTTATGTTTTCTTAGCAATTAATGATTCTTTATTTACACACTGTCCTTCGGATTTAAAGTGAAAAAAAATACATCTCATAAAATCTGATTTATCTAAGATAACTTTCTTAAACTGCTATAGGTCTCACCCTATCTCCAGAATAAGTAGAAAATAACTTTTTGTTAGTTCACTTAAAAGTAGACATTACAAGAAAGAAATGTTAGGTTTTAACTTTTTTTTTTATTTCTAATGCACAAACATGTGATATTCCCAACTAATTTAACCTGAAATCACTTCAGGAATGATTAAATCCAGCACATCATTCAAGTTTTCTCAGCACAAATCTTGAATTATTACTTGCCAAATATTTCTAACTTCTCGTATTATGGACAAATCCACTTAATGTAAGTCACAAAGTATTTCTTTTTTATCTTCCTAACAGGAATCTGACACTAGCAGAAAAACCAACCAACCCAAACAAACAAGGAAAAAAAACAACCCAAAACCAAAACAAAACATCCCCCAAAACCGAAAAATAACACCAACAAATTAGGAGGCTGTGGTGTGAAAGTCTAAATAATCCCCAGATCTATGATCTCTTGTATCACTTTCACAGTCAAGAATAAAAGCATATCTTTTCAAAGCTGATGACAACACACAGAGCAGACAAGTCTAATAATTTCTCATCTGGACTGCAATCCAAACACTAGCTCTGTAGCAATGTACAGGATAACACATTTAGCTGGGTGAAGATCAGTCCTTCTAAGACCATACCCTCATGAGATTGTATATCTGGATAGTTTGGCCAAGTTTCTTGTGTGTAACCCAGAAGAAAAGGAACGGTTGCTCTCAAGTCCTTCTCACGTATCCCAGGTTACCATGACTGATAATAAGCGGTTTTCAGCCATGTCTTTGGTACCTACTGTCCCAATCCAATGTTGGGGAGGTTTTGATATGATCCCAAGAGCGAGATTAAGACACAAACGAGGTCAAATGCCATATACCTAAACCAGCTTTTATTCTCGAAAGTAAAAAAACGATAGCCATAGGATAGAATAGAACAAACAAGGCAGAAATCAAGCAAGCATTCAGGATAGAACTGCAAGAATAGTTACCACCATGGATCCACAGCGTCACAGGGACCCAAACCCTTCAGTCCTTCAGCAGCAGGCGATCGCACTAGGGCTTGTCTCACCAGTCCTTTTATCCATCTGCGGTTCCCATGACAACGGTACGTCTCTGCATTCCTGCGCATGCTTCACATGGCTTGATAGCACAGAACACCTGCAGGATGTTTTTCACTTGTTGGTTCACCATCAGCAGGATGTTTTTCGCAGACTGGATGTCTCTGTAGTTCACCTGTACCTAGTAGATGTTCTTGCCAGGTTCAGCAGAATTTTCTGCTTAATTCAAGTGATCTTTGAGACAAATGTTCTGCTGTTCAGTCTCTCACACTTACTCACTAGGATATGAAAGAATTAGATCTTTGCCTTTTCACCCTGTCGTCTGCTGTGAGTCAGTGGGCAACCTTGCCAACATGCAATTTGTTTGGGATTCTTAATAGTCCTGCTCTGCTCTTCATCTTCCTTCCATTTTTTTTTCTCAATGGCTTCAGTTTGTCTTTCTTTTCCAGCTCTTGAGAAATGCTTCTACCATGTGCTTTGATCTTGATGACCTGCTTCTTGAGTGCTATTGACACGTGTCATTTTTCTAACCTTTCTTCTGCCTTTTCTTCTTGTGCCTTCACAAACTATGTTCATACTTCATTCATACAAATGTTAATATTCCTAATGCAAATTCCTATATTCTAAAAGAGCCTCCAGAGGATACTGTGGCAAAAAGAGACTAGACTGCAAGTCTCAAGCAAATGCTCTGTTTGAGCTTCACTCACAGATTTAATTGCAAGGCTTAAGCAAACACTTTATTTGAGCTTCACTCACTGGTTTAATATACTACAACTGCAGGTTTTCAAGGATACAAGGGAATAATGCAGCACTGAAATTTAAAAACAAGAATACATATAGCAACCTAAAAAACACACCAAATATTACATGTGTGTTAGTTAATTGCCTTCATTTACAAATTTACAGCATGCTAAATATTCACTTAGTCCCCCATATAAGGGCTGTCAATCCCAGAAAAGTGGCCTTGACTAGTGTCCTGACCAAGGGAGACGGGTTTCCATACAGACCCAATGTAGCATTTGAGAGGCAACTCCCACTTCCTAACCCAGACCTTATGGGTTTTATCCTCTGATTTACATGACTGTGGCAAGACTATGCCTGAGCAGATTATACCATCTGGATACACAAGGTTGTCACCTGAAGCTGACACTGATACCCTCCAGGTTCTCTTTATCTTACTTTCTCAGACAATTGAATAGTGGTTTGGATTGAGACTCAGGGCATATTATTTGTTGAGGGACTTCAAGGCTCACCTCAGGTTCCAGTTCTCTGCATAGTGCAGCACTGCTCTGTTTGGTCTATGGCTTATGGACAACTCAGAGCTGAGCCATCTACACAGCTCCCCATGGGTCATGTCTGCATAGATAGGGCCTCAAGGTGATTCAAGACTGGGTAACTTTTACGACACCCAATAAGTCATCTGCAGACACTAGGCATTACCAAAACTTGTTTATGAACTATGAGCCAAACCATCCATACACATACACCAAAACACTTTTTACGAGTAGGAGACTCTTTCTCCTGCAGAATATGGACTCTTCAGATCTAAGGAAACAATCTAGTCTGTCGCAGCTGGGACGGTCGAGCGACACAGATCTCTTGTAGCAATAGCCAAAAAAGCTCTTTATTACTGCAGGCAAACCCTTTTTATACATATGGTTACATATTGTGTACATATTGTGTACTTCATTCATTGGTTAAGCATATTACTAGCATGCTGTCTATTGGCCAATAGCTTATGCATACTTTTGCTCACAGTTAGGACAATATCCCCATCTTGTGGTTGCAGGTTCGTCCTTGTACTTGTTTATCCCTCATTTTCACAGGCACAGCCAAATCACCAAGGTCGAAAAATATTATTGAGGCCTGCAGTCCAGCTGTAAATCTCCACACTAGTCAACTACTTTTAAAGCAGGAAGATTCATGTCCACAGAAAATATTTTTTTAGTCTGGGTTATACCTGATATACATATTTATTCCATTCCCCCTGATTCTTAGTTTTGTAGAGCTTAAAGCAAGACCAGTCACAGGTTATTTTCATAGTTCTGATAAAAATACATTGCATAAGGTCTGTGTGAGTTTAGTGGGTGGAAGTTGGTTTTGACAGTCTGAAGAATTTCTGGTAGAATAGTCTGGTAGGATGTTAGAGTTGAGGCTGAATTCCATCTGAAACTTCATCCCAAATATTTTGAACTATGTCTTTAAAGCAACTAGAACCATCTGCAAGCTGTATAAGAGCTAATTTAGCAGCAATTCAGACTGCTAGAGTCTAGATTACTAGTCTCTGTTCTGAGGACATCTGTTTTTCTTCCTCTATCAAATAGTTCATAGAGATTTCTAAAAATTAACTCAAGTTTTTTTCACTCATGAGCCAGATTACCAAAAGACAGCAGACAAAATTTGCTATTATTTTCATTAATGGAACCACCCTTTCAACCAGCCATAAATAAATTCCTCATTACATCATCTATCATTGAATGAATCCTAGATTCAATTAATTCAGCAAAAAATAAATCAGAAACAAGCATTTATGGCAAATCCTCCCGTTGTTTTTGTTGCAAAGACAGTTAAAAAGCGAGACTTGCTCTACATTTTTGTCTCTAGTAGTATCATAGTTCATTGTTAGAGTGAATCTCTACTGATGCAAAAACTTAATTCAGGGATGTGGCACTGTGCTGTATGCCTCAGGTGTCAAAAGAGCAAAAATAATTATCTCCATAGAATGCAATCCATTCAAAAATCACCTGACACATTTGGTTGAAGAAGATTCAAAGAAAATGATTTTTGCCTCAGATTTTCAAAATGGACCACTGGTTGTAAACGCCAACATATGATATTAATTGAGTGACTCATTCAGATATTCCTGGAGCTTATTCACTACAAACGCAAATTAGATTGCCATATGCTTTGGTAAAATTTCTTTAGCTGACACAGAGTGAAGAGCCATCCTGAGTCCATTCATGTATTTCCTGTGATTCCTGATGGCTGGCATCAGATGAGACCCTCTGACTTGTTCAAAACATTCCATTTGGAGCAAACCATGTGCCACTCACCAAGTTTAGGATTCAGTCATAAGAATTAAAAGTTACATGTACAGTAAAAGTAGTCTCTTATCAATGGTTTTTATTCATTGTGGGGATTCATGCGAGGCCCGGACGACGCAACACCAATATGATGTGCATAAGACAACACTTTATTTTTGGATCACTCTGACATTTATACAATAATGCTTCTCATCACGTGGGAGTCAGTATATGATTGGCTGCGTGCCTCAGGCACACGTCCTAAAAAGCACTACCATTGGCTATTGAACATATATCACGAACCCTGTAACACATCCTGTTTTCACACACTTCACATACTTTCTCAAAAGTGTTTATCTTCAAACCCAGGCATGGTTCTTCTGCAAAGTATAACCCTACAATTCATAACTCCTATAACTTGCCAACTTTCTCCAAAATTTGGAGTTTTATCATCTGGATTGTAGGAGATAATGCTTAGAGGCAAGCTGAAGAGCTTTTCGTTGCTCTCATCTGTATGGAAAAAGAGTTAATGCAAGGGATTGGCAAGATGCAGACTAAGCACAAGGTCCATTTTCATACTCCTTTGCCGTAGCCATATATCCTGAATGAGAACACAAGTGCTAATTATCTTAAACACCTGCAGTCACCATAAAAACAATTTGGTTTTGTAGTAGTACTTAATTTCCTTTAAATATTGTCCTCCTAAGAGGCAATTAAAGTAGTTCATTAAGAAATTCTGCTCTTTTTTTTGTTGTTGGAAGTTTTAGTAATATATGCTGCTTCATGCATCTTGGAAATCTGTATTCAGACTGCCCTGCTTTACTTTCTCTGGCTCTAGTAACACCTCATTGCTGTAAAACAGAACTGCAAAAGAATATGAAAGCAAAGGGAAATAACAAAAACTTTTTTGTATGAAAGTGCTTTTGTCACAAAGCCTGTGTAGTAAAGTTTTGAGTAATCCATTGCTTCTTTTTGTTGTTGTTTTCTTTTTCTCTCTGTTCATTCCTCAGACTGTTTAAGGGCTGTGGAGATCCTCCGTGTACTCTCTGCCTGGGGTAGACTTTTATCCACAGAATCTTTTTAAGACAGTAGTTATCAGGGATATTTTGTGTTCTGCCATTTCTTGGAAATCACCCAAATACATCCATGAGATTGTTCATTTCCGTAGCATTACAGTTGTGTGAGGTGAACAAGAAGCACTGTGGTGTTTTCAATATTACAGCTGTGACAACTTAGTACTGTTTTGTTTCATGCAAGGGGAATATGACTCTCTCAGGTTTTCTTTGTAACTAATGTCTACGTGAACTGGCAGTAAAATTTCAGCTGTTCCTAATCAGGAGACCTTCCTTCATTCCTGACACAAATTTTCCAGACCCAAGGAACTACTATTTTCCTCTGGTGTTGGAAGTAACAAATATTTGAGGTGTTAATTTGAAATCCTTACAAAAATAATACCTGCATTGTGAGTCATGGAAGAGCATCTCACTGCAAACAAGAAAAAAACCTTTTAATTGAAGACAAGATTTACCCTTACAGAATGATTGCTGGAATTCCCTACTGGAAACCTAGCTAATATTAGAGAAAACCAGAAAGAGGCACTAGTTAATGCGAGTGGAGGGAAATCAGTGTCTGATCTCACTTTCAGGAAAAGCATTCAAAGTCAACAAGAGTTTCTTGGAGCAAGCATATAGTACTGGTTCACACAAAAATACAGCCCCCAATCCTGCAGATGCTATATCATGAATAGTTCTGTTGATACCAGAATATACACATAAAATGACTCAGAAGTGTGTTTCAGAATTGAGCTATTTTGGCCAGCTGGGTTGAAATGGCTGACAGGAGAAGTGCAACAGAAAGATGTATCTTTGCGTTTCACAACTCATACATACCATGCTGAGGCACATTTGCCATTTCTCAGACAACAGTAGATTTGCAAGGCAGGAAAATATCTGTCCACTGTTATTTGTGAAGCATGCTGTACAAGCCATACTGTCTGAAGAAATATAAATATTCAGTTAGTGAGATTAAGCTAAAGTAAAAGAATTTCCATGGTGAAATACTAGCTGTCTGCCAAAATAGAAAATCATGCTATATACTCCTGCCATGCTAGGCAGTTCTTATTTTCCTATGGCTTTCTCTTTGACATTTCTAGGTTCTAACAGCCATATGTAAAACATATTAATACGTATCTTCTTTTGAAATACATAGCAGCTTATACTCTTAGCGCCACTTCTAACTGTGGTATCACTTAAATATATTTATTGTATCTGTTAATTCATTTGTGACTCAAAGGAAAATTGAAGATTTCTGTAGGTACTCTTGAAATGAAGTTTAAAGACCCTGACCATTTTCTTAACTGTTCATCCCAAGCCTCCGCCATCAGTTTTCCCACTGTCAAGGGCCAGGGCAGGGCCAGCCACTAGACAAATGACAGATGCTCTCTATTAATCACTCTCCCTTCCCAAGGGGAAGAGAAAGGGAATAAGGGAGAGAGACTTATGGATAGAAAAAGAAAATAACAACCGCTTTAATGAAACGATAGCAATAAAATGAAATATATAAAAATATATACAAAACCAGTATTGAACCCAACCCCCTTGATGGCAATTATGTCACTGTCATCACTGATGCTGTGGGATGGGTGCCTGGGGAAGTCCCAGAATGGACTCAGCAGCAGACAGGAACTGGATTCAAAAACACATGGATGAGGATTGAAGGCAGAACAGACAGAGTTCTCCTTGGATGCCAGCAGCCACTGAAGAAGAGAAATTGACCCTCGTGATCCCTCAGCTTTACATTGAATATGACATATATGGGATGGAATCCTTTGATGGTCAGTTTTCTGATCTTTTCTCCCTGTAGGTGTGATCTCTTATTTACTGCACTCCCCAGTGGGGTGCACAGGATTTAGCAGTGACCTTGATCTCTACAGCAGCAAGTACAAGTAAGAGCCTTTCTGCACACCAATCTTTAGCAGTAACTACAAAATCAAGTGTTATCACTGCTAGTAGCAGAAACTGCAAAAATATACCGCTAACTTCAGAAAGTGCAGTTACTTAGAAGAGACCTAACTGAAAATTAAAGTCACTGAGCAGAATTAGTTCTGTTCTAACTCAAGCCAGGACACCTGCCTTCCTCCTTCGTCTAACACAGTCATATCTATTTTGTAATATTAAATGATTCCAAACATTTTTCTTGCAGTATCACAAACCTGCTTTCTGCAACATGTAACTATTTAATAGTGTTCTCTTAGTTTAAAATGTTAGCTATATTACATATTTTACTTCCTGCATATTCTGATCGTATAAGCAAAATGCGAAGGGTATAAACTTTCAGGCTTTTTGCTGTATAAGAGTTTTCAAATTTGGTGACACTAGAAGACTGTGGCACACACTTTTTGCTCCTGATCCATAAGTTCCCCATTTAAACTTATCACACACTTCCTCATGCATGATAACTACCTCTTACCCTCAAGCAGATCAATACTCCCACCTAACTTGGTGTCATCTGCAAACTTACTGAGGATGTTCTCAATCTACTCATCAAGATCATTGATAAAGATGTTAAACAGGAGCAGCCCCAGCACTGAGCCCTAGACAACACCACCTGTGACCAGCCACCAACTGGATTTAACTCCATTCACCACCACTCTCTGGGCCCAGCCATCCAGCCAGCGTGTGATCCAGCAGAGTGCACGCCCATCCAGGCCTAGGGCAGCCACTTTTTTGATGAGAATGTTGTGGGGAACAGTACCAAAGGCTTTACTGAAGTCCAGATAAACAACATTCACAGCCTCTCCCTAATCAACCAAGTGGGTCACCTTGTCATAAAAGGAGATGACTACATAAAAGGAGATGACAACACTCAATACTGAGCCACATTAATGAAGCAATTAAAAATTATATAAATGCAGAACTAAATGTCAATTAACTAGTTGTTCTCTGTTTTTTTTGCTTTAGAGATGTATGACCAGTTCACATTTCTTTCACTGAATCTTAAGCAACATAGTAGCATCATAAAAACGTAAACTTTCCTGCACTGCTGCGAACATACACGTAATGAAAATCTGAAACAATTCAGGCCTGCAGAATTGTCTGATTTGGTGTATTTACTAAATCCTGTTTATCAAGGATGATGATGATTTTGAAGCCAAGGATGTAGGGAGAATACATTTCTTTATGTGTGTTAACAACAGGTTCTGGAAGACATTCACAAATAATTGCAAACTCTTACTAGTTTATACACTGTGTCTTCAACAATCTTGTGCTGTGACTTTGAAATTATATGCTACCAGTAACAAAATAATTACAGTTACTTTAATGTACACAGATTAACCACATTAGCACCGTATCTTTAAAAACGTCTGTATAATTAATTGCACTGTTTATTTTCCTCTGTATCTTATGCTATATTACCAGTTGAGGTGAACCCAAGCACTTATTTTATGCAGCTCAGAGCAGAATGAAACTGGTTCCCACACTCATGTTGAAAAGAGGTAGTACATAAGAAATGTGGCTGCCTATAGCGGGATGTTTATTTCTGCTTGCTTCTAGAGCCTGCTGGTGTTCCTTTGTAGGAAATTTCCTACAAAGATGCAGAAGAAAGGAACTGCTGTCTTCAGAAGCAAATGCACGTTCTATCTTGATTGTATTCATGGGGCAGTCTAGTTTAATTCTCTGAAATATTTCTGGACAAGACACTTGGTATACATTAGCTAATTGCAGTGTAGGTAACTGCTTTCCTGTCTTTTTCATAGATATTTTATTTTTTTTTACTATTAGCACTGTTTTGACTTTACTAGAAAATTGCAGCTTGACGTATAGAATGGTTTGGGTTGGAAGGGACAGAATCACAGAATTGCCTAGATTAGAAAACACCTGTAAGATCATCAAGTCCCATCATTAACCTAACACTGACAAGTCCTTGACTAAACTTTATCTCTAAGCACTATGTTTATGTCTTTTAAATACCTCGAGGGATGGGGACTCTGCCACTGTCCTGGGTAACCCGTTCCAATGCCTGATAACCCTTTCAGTAAAGAAATTCTTCCTAATATCCAATCTAAGCTTCCCTTGGTGCAACTTGTGACTGTTTCCTCTTGTCTTATCACTTGTTATTTGGTTGAACTGACCGACCACCACCTCTCTACAACCTCCTTTCAGGTAGGTAGAGTGATAAGATCTTCTTCAAGCTCCCTTTTCTCTAGGCTAAACAATCCCAGTTCCTTCAGCCGCTCCTTGTAAGACGTGCTTCATGACCCTTTACCAGCTTTGTTGCCCTTCTTTGGACTCTAGTGCCTTGATGTCCTTCTTGTGGTGGGTGGCCCAAAACCAAACACAGTACTTGAGATGTGGCCTTACCAGAGGACCTTAAAGATCACCTAGTTCCAACCCCTCTGCCATGGCAGGGACACCTCCCACTGTACCAGGTTGCTCAAGGCCCCATCCAGCCTGGCTTTAAACACATCTGGGATGGGGCATCTGCAACATAAGACATTCAGATACTATCCTGTTGCAAAGACTGACAGTTTCTACAAGACTTCATTGCATAGTAAGCTTTTTTGTGGGTTAATTCTAAACATCTCCTAACAGCAGAAACATAATTTATTTTGCTTTCCTAATGAAAACAAATCCACTTTGGATCAAAAATTAATAGGAGTAATTTGCCTCTGTATTTTTCAATTTTCTTTCTGCAGTATCTTCGCTGGAAGGTGGGTTAGCTCATTTCAGATTCATTTGATTCATTAAAAAGTTAAGACAGAACTGTTTGAGGCAACTTTCCTATATTTTTCAATATTGATTTAATTTCCATAGGATATTATTTATTCTTAATGACCGCCTGATTTCAACTTATATAATTTTTATCCCTGTAGAGGGGAGTTAAAACTTTCACAAAAAATCAAGGTGAAATCCTAGTTCTACTTAGACAGGAATATGTTTTACTTAGTGAAACACTTGAATGAAAATCCTTTGGGTTTGTTTAAAACACAACAGATTGTTTTGTAACCATCTGTATTATAGGGTCTGCAGAGTGTAGAAAACATTATAAAAGAGTAAACTAATCAACTCTATGTCACGAGACATGTGCCCAGATTGCAAATTCATAGGTTAGAACTGAAACAGCACACTGGAGTCTTGTCAACCATTGCCCAGTAAAGGTCAAAAATACACGTTCATCGAAGACTGCAAGAAAATGCATTTTAGAGCTATCGACTTACCTGTGAGTTGCTCATGTGAATTTTTATTTTTAAAATATACAGTACATGGCAACATTCAAGATGTTTAAAGGCAAAGGAAATCCACAGAAAGGAATGGAAGAAACTGTTGATCTGCAATTATAATAACCACTAAATATTATCACTTAGAGGTTGGGGTGAATATTAACAAGCTGCTTACTTTAATTGTAACCTAAATTCTAGGTATGTTTCTCCTTCAACTTAAGAAAGGAAAATATTTAACATACAGGTGCTGAGAATCTATGTAAGTTAATGAGCTCTCTTAATTCATATGAAGATTTACAATGTGATCTTTATACTGCATATTAACTGTATATTAGAAATACATGTTGTCTGGCTGCTATGTGTTGGCTCCAGACTATGGAAGGGTACTCAGACTGACTACTCCAGTAGTGTTATTAAATATAAATAGACTGAAAAGACTTATTTTTAAACAATACGTGTGGCAGTCTAAAGTCTGACATAAGAATGGGAAAGCCTTATGAGTCTTCCTCTAGGCACTTATGCCCACAAGAATGTTCAGTCACCATAACACTAACAGGTATTTATATAAAAAGTAACTTCAGTTATTGCATCTACCAACATAACAGGGAGTTGGAGGAGAAACCAAAGCAGAAGAATTTAAAGTTCTTTTGAGAAACAGTACATCAAGCTAAGAACATTTAACTGTATTGTATTAATCAACATAATAAACTAGAGAAAAACCAATGCTCTGCACCAAGGGTCTGGCAAATGCTAGCAAGGGATAGAGTAAAAGTGAGTGCTAGTAGTACCTGCTGTGAAATTTTATATCATAAAGAGCATATAGAAACGTGTCAAAAATCCAGTATTTTTATTAAAGTTAGTTAGGGATTTTGGTTCCCTTGTGTGAATGTTTGCTATCAAGTTTGTTTTTGAAGATATTTTTTTAAATCTCCCCAGACTAAGGCACAAAAGAGAGTTATTTTTAAAAAAATACACTATTAAATAGGTGTCTCCATCCTTCATTGACTGGTTCAATGCTGATGAGCAGTGTTTGTTCAGTTTAACTCATACTGTTTCCACAAAGACATATGATGGTTGAAACAGAGTATATCATGTTCTTCTAAGTGCATATAAAGAATTCCTGTATTTTGATGGTTCAGCTGTGGAAGGCATCTGTTGAAATGGTTGTGAAGATCTACAAGTCTTTCATCCACTGTTGTGATGCAAACTGGCTTCATTTGCTGCATGGTCTCCTGAAAGCCTGGCTCTGATGACACTCGATGATGCGACATCCAAACTTCCTTTAAATATATTTAATGAATTCTCATGGAATTTTCAAAACAGAGTGGTATAAAACAACTATAAGTTATCACTTTGTATTGTATTAGTTCTATACAGGGTTGAGGAATTTTTATATTTTTCTTGTAGTGTTGAGTCAAACTGTATTTTTCTCTGTGTTGCCCTTATTTCATTAATTTCTTTTAAGCTTGTGTTGCAAGTGCAGCTGTGTATAAAGTAATTGAGGCTTTCATGCAAGCATATGTTCTAGATGATTGTTGGTTTTAAGAAGGCGAATGTCTTAAAGTGTGAGTTTAAGTGCACCTAGTAGTCTACAAGTTGCTATTTCTTTTCATATTCATCATCCTACTAGAAGCTTACCGGATAAATATCACTGTAAAAGCAGCTTAATTTTTATCCTTAGGTCATGACAGTTGAGACCACTAAAATACAGTAAATCATTTTAACAAGTTATGTACATAATCCATCTTCAGTATCAACACAGATCAGAGTAAAACCTTTCTTTTTACACAACCCATGCATAAGAACTAGCAAATGTATCTAAACTGGAAGTGACATGACTATAATGAAAGGAAAACAAAAAAAGTAATGAAGATATTATACATTAAAAGTGAATAAACAACACATTAAAATAATGAATACAAAGTAAAAATTATGTAAATACTATGGAAAATAGAAACAGAATGAGGCATTATGAACATTATGTAACTTTAAAATAACCTGTAATATTTGCTAATTAATCCAACATTACTGGAAGCAAAATCACATGGTATTATCTACATTGTACTTTCCATCTTGTATGGCTCCCTTAAAAAACAGATCAGTATTTAATTTTTTTTCTCTTCCCTCAGTACTAAAACTTTCAAAGTACAGAGTTTTCCTACCTTGTTTGAAAGCTACTACTAAGTTGGAATGCCATGCCTTATTTCCCAAGATTTCTCACAGTGTGGTTTTTTTCCTGCTGTGTACTGTCTGTGAAGTCTCATCTCACACGACAGAAGTTGACTTCAGCAAGGCTTTTGACACTGTCTCCAATAACATCCTCATAGGTAAACTCTGGAAGTGTGAGTTACATGAGTGGACAGTGAAGTGGATTAAGGACTGGCTGAACAACAGAGCTCAGAGGGTTGTGATCAGCAGTGCAGAGTCTAGTTTGAGTCCTGTAGCTAGTGGTGTTCCCCCAGGGTCAGTACTGGGTCCGGTCTTGTTCAACATAGATTCATAGAATTGTCAGGGTTAGAAGGGACCTTAAAGATCATCTAGTTCCAACCCCCCTGCCATGGGCAGGGACGCCTCCCACTAGATCAGGCTGCTCAGAGCCCCTGGCCCTAAAAATTTCCAGGGATGGGGCTTTCACCACCTCTCTGGGCAATCTGTTCCAGTGTCTCACCACCATCATGGTGAAGGACTTCTTCCTAAAGTCCAATCTGAATCTACNGGCTGTCCAGTTCAAGAGAGACGGGGAACTACTGGAGAGAGTCCAATAGAGGGCTACTAAGATGATTAGGGGACTGGAACATCTCTCTAACAAGGAAAGGCTGAGGAAGCAAGGTCTGTTTAGCTTGCAGAAGACTGAGAGAGGATTTTATCAATGTTTATAAATAACTAAAGGGCAAAAGTCAAGAGGATGGAGCCAGTGATGGAATGTGGAACAGGCTGCCCAGAGAGGTTGTGGAGTCTCCTTCTCCGGAGACTTTCAATACCTGTTTGGGCATGTTCCTGTTCAACCTGATCCAGGCAAACCTGCTTTAGTGGGGAGTTAGACTAGATGATTTCCAGAGGCTTCTTCCAACCCCTAATATTCTGTGATTCTATGACAATCATATCTGCTTTAAAGGAATGTCAGGTTAATATCTGTGACTCCAAGCACTTTTATTAGATTCTTTTCACCCTTCAGTAGTTTTTCATTCCTTGACATGTAGTAATAGACCATTTACTTACAAAGTGATGCAACCACAGTTGAAAAAATGAAGAACTTTGTTGATAGAAAGAAAAGCCTAATAATGAATTGAGGCTGAGCCATGAAAAAAACAAAAAATTGTCACAAAAACTTCCCCATCAAACCTCTAAAACCTCAGTAAGTTTCAGGATTTTGCTCAAATTCAAGTACTTTTTAATTTATTGATTTAATTTACTTCAAACACAGGGTTTTTTTTCATTTACATATGTTTCAATTCTAAGCAGATTCATTGTAAGGCTGCTCCTAGAAGTTAAATACATTGATCAGAATTCACTCTATGAGCAGAAAGTAGAAATGTCTAATAGATCATGAGTTTTAGTTCAGCAGTAGTTTGAACATTTAATTTAAAAGCTGAGCTTTAATCACCACTTCCTGATGCATGCAAAGATTTACTATGAAGAGTGTTTTATAGCTGCCTTCACACAATAAAGTTTCTTTGTCTTACGATGTAACAGGAAAAGTTGTATCATGTCACACTATACTTGCCAAGCTCTAATGGAAGGCTTGCCAGCCTAATGGAAGCTAAAAGCTAGGAGCACCATGGACAGTCCATCAAGTCCATCAAGACTATGTAAAGAACTTCCAACCAGTGCTGTTTTCCAGCAGGGATTTTTTAAGTGTTTCCCCACCCTCTTTTTTGTTTCCCTCTTCCAAAGATGACAAGAAGGACATGATTTTAAAGGAATCCTTTTGAAGAAACTCCTCCATCCAAAAAAACAACGCTGGCTTTCTTCCATAAAGAATAAAATACAGTCTTTGGTCTTACTTCTGTCAACACCTGAGGGCCTCTAGCACTTACGCACACTTTGCCTAGTCACGTGAAATGCTAGTTAGCTGTCAGGTAGCTGCACACTCTTGGGCATCTCTGTAAAACACAGCCACCTCACACTTTCTCAGATAACCTGCATGAATATAATTTTGAGATAGTGTAATGCAGAGCTCCAAGCTTGTGCTTGGGCAATCCACTGACTCACACAGTCTGGCTGAAGCAGAGGTGAGATCTAAAGCTGGAAGGGTTAAAGTTAGGTTTGCCCTGCCATGCCTACAGGCGAGTCAGGCAGGAGCTGTTAGCAATTCCAGAAGAAAGAGCAAATGGCCCTGATGGGCAGTCAATCTCAAATGCTTCTCAATGAAGTGAACAGTGTCCCATGTCAGGTCAAGAATCATCACAACTGTGATGGGCATGGGATGAGAATGCCGGATCATGCATTTCTCCTTCCAGGCATGAAAATGCAGTATCCTTCTATGGACAATTCCCAGTACCCACAGAGAACTGGGAAAAGTGGTTAGCTCTTGAAAGAGTTGTTAGCATTTGATAATCCTTCCCTGGGAGGGTTTTCCAAAGTAATGGCTCTCTGAAATCTCCCTTTGTTCCTAGGAGAAAACTACATTTACAACTATCCTGACACAGCCTAGAATGAACAGACAATTAAAGTTTCTCTTTGAAGCTGCCCTCCCTCTAACGGTATAAAGGAACTACACTGCAAGTACTTCCTGTAGGGCTGAATGCAGTCCTTACTCCGGGGTGCAGATATTCCTCCAGAAATTACTCACATTTGGTCTGATAACTTAAGGAACAAGAAGATGCCACCTGGCTGGACTCAAACAGTACTTCATTCAAGAAGCAGACATATCCAATTTTCATTTTGTGGCCGGTAAAATGAGAGACAAGCCCTGCACTAAAACTGGAAGGCTTGTGAGTGAGGGTGTGAGCTCTGCAATCACTGTCAGAGCACATCTTGGTCTGGCTTTCTGGGTGCTCAGAAGCAGGAGTGAACTCCAGAACTCTGAAGAAGCATGTATCTGGAATTGGTTCTTAAAGAAAACAATCTGATTGTAACAGGGCTTGTAACTCAGTTTTAGTTGTTTGTGTAAAGGCAATATGGAGCTAGACATTGGAAAAGTGCAAGATTAGAAACAGGAGGGTTTAGAAAATGACCTAGAAAAAGCTAGAACAGCAGCTCAGTTTCTTGCACAACAACATAAAGTGATCCAATCAAGGCATCGGTGCAATTCAATCATTGAAGATCTAACAGAAAACATTTAGTTATATGAAGGGTTAATAGCTGTTGTGAGGGTAGAAGAAATTCATGTTAGTTTTCTTGCCCAATAATATATTCTGAAACCTGGGGACCCTCTCTCAAAGACACAGTCAGGAGATCTTTCCTGCACTGAGCTGGAGGGACTCCATCCCATTAGCCCCACAGCAACTTGAAAGGAGAGGAAATAGAGGAACAAGTGTTCAGGGAGAAGTTCAACTGAAGACCCATGAGGCTAAGTCCACTGTAGACCAGTTAGGTTCTTTACATAGAAACACTCTGATTCGTGCATGTGAGTATGGAGCATGCGTCCACACTTAAATAGAGAATATGTAACCCAGCTGGCACATGGAAATTTGTTTAATGCAGATGCACATATGTTTAGGGAAGACTTAAGCATTTTAGTCAATCCAGACACAAACTTTTAACAGGTGGATAAGAGGCTGTAGCCCCATCTTTTCCATGGAAGACTCCTAATACTCATTTGAGAGTGGCTGCACTGTTGCAGGCCTCCATGAGGTCTGTTGAGTTGCAAGGAAAGAACTCCTGTGAGCACATTCAAACTGATTTATTCTAGTGATGGCCCCCAATTTGCAGGCAGAAAGGCAGAAAACCTCATAACCCCAAAATTTCAGTGTTTCTTCATGAAGTAGTCTAACCTTTTAATCAAAGCCACTCAAAATAAACAAAACCAAGGTCATCCAGAGCTGCAATGCAACTGATTGCCTACTCATAATCTCTGCCAAAAATCTCCCAAACCCATCGAAGATCTATTCAGAAATCAACTCTGGGAGGAACTAAATGATCTCAGAAAAGATACAACAATCTACCATAATCAAATCTACTTTTATGGAGGCTCTATGGATAGAGCTGAAAAGATGGAAGCATGGACTATAGCAACTTTCCTGTCCCCCCAGTGAATCAGTGTCAAAGTCTGTAAAGTGAACGTCCGCAGAGTGAATCTGGCCAACTCAACAGTGAGTTCTAGACAAGGTCTATAGGGTCTCCTAAGGAAGCCCAGGTTCCTGGTGGGTTGGTACCGCAGATCCTGGCACCTTTTCCAGTTGATTCTTGGGGACAACTCTCCATCAAAATGGTCATTGGGAGCTCAGAAAAAACTGCCCCATTTATTTATAGACACAGGAGCATCCATTAACACTCCTGAGATGTCTATGGTAAACTCAGGCAGAAAAACTCAAGTGCAGGTTACTTTAACTAGTTAGGGTAGAGCCTACCAACATGTCCCTGTTGGGAAAACATCCCCTTACAACTATTGTAATTAAAGGGAGTAATGCAAAGCACAGTTAGCAAGATCCCAGGAAGAGGAATTTTAGGTGTACTATTTCTAAAGGAAAATTGTCCTACAGTGGATTTGGAGTAGTTGGACTGTACTCAGGGTAGCAGACTATGACTAATGACGCTTGGGCAGGAAATCCATGAAAGCTTGGGCACAGAATGAGACCAAGTGTGGTAGGTCTGAAGCAAATATGACAATCTGGTAAATGAAGGTGTGCTCATAGACATACTATCTGTAATACTCTCCTGTGGCCTGTGAGCAAAGCAGACCAGACTTGGAGGCTTACAGTGGACTACAGAGCTCTGAATGCCTGTACAACCCTAGAAGCACTTGTGATTGCCAAATATAAGGAAATTGTGACAGCAGTTGCACCAGGGTCATGTTGACACAGTGTGGCAGATGTGGGCCTTGCTTGTTTTCTGTACCACTGATTCAAGCTTGCTGGTGCAAATTCACTTTTTATTTTTCAGGAACAGACTTTGCCTCCCTTTGCACCTCCCAAGGTTACCACTCTTTCTCCAGTATTTATCACATGCATGCATCATATATACCAGAAAAATCACATCTGGAGTCCACTCAGGCACAAGGGAGAGATAAAAAAAAGACCTCATGGAGAAAATATTGCCTTTCCCAATTGAAACAAGACTTAAACCCATGACTTAAAAAGACTCAGTTAGTTCAAAACTAAGCCAAATACTTAAAGATGTCCTTGGATGAAAATGGGTCAATCCCTGCATATTCATATTGGAAACATTGTACAATTCCAGACCCGACCAGTGTTCACTCATTATGGTAATTTTTATGCCCAATTCATTTTCCCCAAGACTTCCCCTTTTCAAAAAAATGCCAGCCCCTACATTGGCTACTCATGAAAAAAAGTAAATGGATGCAAGGAAAGGAACAGAGTGAAGCACTTGTAACTTGAAAGATTTACATGGGGCCACTGCCTTAGCCCTCTCAGACCTTTCTCCTTGGTTTTACTTTCAGTTAGAAGTTCCCCCTGAAAGCATGGGAAACACCCTCTCTCAAATTCAAACAGGGAGAACAAGTGCTACTGCATATGCATCCAGACTTTTGGATGTAAGTGAACAGAAGTTCAGTCCATGTAAAAGGGTTTGCCTTGCCCTAGTATGGAGCCTGAAGCACTGGGACTACGTAATTGGAAGGTCCAAAGGGATTATGCAAACTACACACTCCTCTCTAAAATAATTCCAGATAAAATCAAGGGCAGTCAGCCTAGCAAGCCCAGAATTGCAGTGATCTTCAGCTTGAGTAAGCCATGGTGTCAGCTTCAAAACTGCACCCAAACAACCTGTAGCTCCATGTGAGTTGCTGGTGGAGAGAAAAGTACCCTTTTCCCTTCCTCAAGGCAGAGAAAGTCTCTTGGCCTGCAAAATGCTGTGCATCACAAGAGGAAGCTATAAAAAAAGGCATTTACCATCTGCTACACAGATGGGTCCCCCTGTTATGATACAGGTATTATCAAAACAGGATACAAATCAATTATGTGCTAAATGGTCCAGCACATGCTCAACCTGCATGAACTTCAGAGTTGCAGGCAGTGTTGGAGATTTTGAGATTAAAATCACAAAATGTTATTCTGGCAGTTTATGTGGACTCAGACTGGACCATGTCTGGCCTCCTCTTTGGCTAGCAAGAAATCTGGAGTCTTCAGAAGGCAAATCAGTAGCACACAATGCTAAATGGCAACAAACATCTAAGGATAAGGTAACTTACAAAGTTGTTACTTAAAATCTTTCTGTGATGGAGTATTCTCCATACCATAAATTCTGATCTCAGCACCCACTCTGCCTGAACAGTCACACATGAGATCTGCAAAGCCTTAGGAACAAAACAGAGGTTCCACTTCTGCACGGCAGCCCCACATCTTCACATTTAATGGAACACATAAACCACACAGTTAAAGGAACTTCAAGAAAATGGTGCAAAGCTAACAGCAAGAATTGGGATCAGAAGGTCTGCATTATTTTCATGGCATTGTGAGGATCTAAAGCAACTCATAGTTGTACTCTCAAGTTATGACATAGCGGCAAATGAGAATGTTTGAGTCCTGGTGGTTTGGGGTAGAGTTACCCAGCCCTTCGGAATGGAAAGTAGTTACATATGAGTAAGGAAAATGTAAAGGACCATTGATCAGTTGTCTCAAACATCGCCCCTAAAGGGGAAAAACATTTCTTGTGAAGAGACTGTGTGGGAGTTGTTTGTTTCAACGTTGCTGACCACAGAGGAACACCATCAACCACCTACCTCGGAAAGTACCGCAAAAGAAGGAACTTGGTTTGACGGTGCCCACCTACCCCCATTCCTCAAACTGCACATGAGCCTGGGCCCGGGGTCACTAGTTTACACCTGCCTCTCTTTTGGACATCCCCAAAAGACCCCTCAGTATTTAATGTGGGGGCAAGGCAATGCAAAGCAGTTCCAAAAAGTAATTGACTATCTCCTGGAAGAGGAGGGGACATGGGCAATAAATGAAGGATATGCAGACTGAGAGACAGAAGCTTCTCCCACTGAAAGAGTCCGGCCAACAGGACGCTGCTGGATGGTGTGGGTAGTACGCTAATCTATCCCTCTCCTTCCTTCCAACTTTGTTTTCTTCTTCTCTTCTCTTCCCTTCGCTTTCTCTAAGTTGTAATAGCACTAATAAAGTGCCATTGGCTGCTAAGTGACATTTGACCTTGTTTATGCTTTAATTTCAGCCTGGAGGAGTTCTTGGAGTCCTCAGTCGTATTGGGGACTGAATTGGACCATAACAGAGAAACACTAGTGGAAGAAATAGCCAAGGCTCACCGAGACAAAGGAAGACAACTGAGGAAAGCCTAAGTAGATATGGACAAAATGTTAGGATGCAATAGCAAATCACATGTTACACAGGGTGTACAGCAGCCAGTAACGTATAGGAAATTCCCTGTGAACAAATAATATCTGATACATCAGTAGGTCAGACGGGCCTATATTATGGGTAAGGTTAGTTCTGCTGTTTTTCAGGTTGAAAGTTCACAAAACAAGCATGGTGGACCATGGAGAAAATACTCCCATGCTTCTCAACTAAAGGAATGCCACAGAATTAGTCATTGCTAATAAGCTTTCTTATGCTACTGTCTCCGTTTAAGGCTCAGGGCAACCCCCCACAGAGCAGAATTTGTTTCACCCCTCTTCCCCCTCCCCTCTTCCCTCCCAGAGGAGGAAGAAAGGCCTCACACAACATTGGAAAATTAAGATCACAACTTCTAACAGGGAGTAACAAAAGGGATATCAAAGGAAGGGAAATATACAGAGGTAATAAGGGGAGGTATATATACAAATATATACAACACCGATCCTCGGGTGTTGCTGGATCCCCCCCGAGCCACGTGGAGTTGTAGCAGCCACAGAGATGTCTGGAGCCAGCAGCAATCCCAGCGAGGAACGGGCGAGCAGAACTTCCAGTGTCCTTTTATAGAGTGTGGCAGGAAGGGGAGTGGAATAGCCGCTCCACCTGTCCCTCCCCTTCCCCAAACCTTAAACCACAACAGCTACCAAAAAGTAGCACAGAAGTAGGAAAACTGGATGCACCCAACTCCAATTACTTTGACCAACTAGGCACCATAGAGCAAGATGTCATTAAAAATCTTCCAACATGGGAAAATACTACATGAAATTATTTATAGCTCATTCGGTATCTTGAATAGGGAAAATAACGTATCTGTGGCTATAGCACATATGTAAACTCAGAATGTATTACAGTATAATCATTGGCATTATTAGACAAGCTAGAACAGGTACTACTCTTACAGAAGTAGTATCACTTATTAAAACTCCACTAACCATGAATGACACTTCTTTAACTGAATGCAGCAAACTGGTAAATGCTACTTACTATCCAGACATAAATAAACCGTGATTATTCATAATCCTAATTTCAGATGCTGACAGACCTATTGAATGTCTAACATGTGATCTGCTTGGGTTTGCAAGCAAAGTAGGACTTAGTAATGTATTCTAGGGAGATGAACCACTGTGATATCAAAAGAGCTTTAAAACTGTAGATGTCGAAGGCTGATAAACAGGACTCTTGGATCAAAGATCAGTGAGAGAGAATCCTTGTTTGTCACCACAGCCCACTGAATCTTCCTTCTGTACATACGATTTAGTCAAGGAGAGTAACTCCGCCAGTTTTATGTTGGTACAGGTAGTCTCTTTGTCAGAATGGCTCTTACTCACATTCTTATTTCTCTGGAAAAGCTCAAGAAGTGGGCCCAAGTGAACTTCATGAGGTTCAACAAGGCCAACTGCAAGGTCCTGAACATGGGGTGGGGAAGTCCCTGATATCAATACAGGCTGAGGGATGTAAGGATTGAGAGCAGCCCTGTGGAGAAGGACTTGTGGGTACTGGTGGATGAGAAGCTGGACATGAGACAGCAATGTGGGCTCACAGCCTTGAAGGCCAAAGGCACCCTGGGCTGCATCAAAAGAAGTCAAGGGAGGTGATTCTGCCCCTCTACTCTGCTCTGGTGAGACCCTACCTGGAGTACTGTTCTCAGCTCTGGTGCTCTCAGCACAGGATAGACAACATCTTTTTACAGCTGCTCCAGGTAAGGGTCACAAAAATATAACCCTGCTTGGACAGTATAGCATTATTAAGCTGTACCCCTATCTTTACTAATCCTTATGCCCTATTTCATGCTTTCTCATTGTCTTTCCCTTTCTAACGCTCAGAAACATCTCTCTTCAGTCATCCTTGCTGTAAGTTAATTTAAATTGCAAGGAGATAAATCTCCCAGGTTCTGGGGAACCCCTTTCTCAGAAGAATTACTGGGGATACAGTTCCTCCTTGATGAAATTGAGTTGTGAAATTGTAAAGGGCTCACTAAAGACAAGACTGTTATCCTGTTCTGGAAGTAACAATTTTCAGCAAAAGATGTCACTACATTCATGTGCAAGTGTTACCCCATGCTGTTTCCCTGCTCCATAGATGACAAGGACACACTTTTCAATAAATACTTTAAGTTTTGAACAAACTACTCCATCTCTATCCCAGTAACACTGCCTCTCTTACAATGAGAAGACTGTATAGTGGAAAATGCTGTCTCTTGATTTTCTTGCAGAGATCATACTCTGGCCAGCACACCCGAGGGCGTCTATTAATATTTATGAACACTTTGCCTAGTCAGGTGAAACGTTAGCCAGCCTTCAGGTACCTACATGCTCTTGAACTTCTCTGCACATGACCACCACCTCCCCAGACCACTCGAACACCGAGGGTTGTCATAACACCAGCAATGCCGCAGAAACCCGCTGCGAAACGCGGGTCACCACGAAAACACACAAGGCGGCCAGCTGCGGCCCTGGGCCTCAGGTAGGCCGCGGACCCAAGTCCTGCCCGGGGAGGAGCCGCTGCTGGCGGGCGGCACCGCCGCCACGGCCCACCGGTCAGGCGGCGCTGGGCGGGCGGACGAAGCGAAAGCCGCCCGCCGCCCCAGGGCCGCGTTTCGAGGCGGTCCCGCAGCCGGCCGCCCATCGGAGGGCTCCGGGAGCGGCCCGCGGCACCACCACTACCGTTGGAAACAGGCAGAGTGGGACAATTCCCTGACGCAGGTAGAGAGGCGCAGACGCGCTGGGAGCGGGGCGGGGCGGCCTCCACTCCTGTCGCAGTTTGGGAACCGCAGTGCGCCTGCGCACTGACAGGAGGGGGCACGGTGGGGGAGGAGGGCGGGGCCCGTCCCTGTGTTTTGAACGGCTCGATGCGGATGGCTCACTATTTGGCAGGCAGGCGAGGCGG
>VYZX01000756.1:26758-57719 GCA_013401335.1 Brachypteracias leptosomus
GGGGCGCGCGGCCGAGCCGGGCCGGGCTGCACCGCGGCAGGCGGTGGAGGAGCCGCCGCTCCGGGCTGCAACGGCAGCGCTGCCGTCGCGCGGGGCCCCGAGCGCGCTTGAGCGTGTGCGCGCCCCGCTCCCGCTGTGCTGGGATCCTTTGTCTGCTGCTCCGCTTCCCCCTCCTCCCTCACTCCCTCCCTCCCTTCCCTCTCTCTTGTGTGCCTGCCTCTCCTCTCTCTTCGCCTTTCTCTCTTCCTCCCTTCGTTCCCCACTCTCACAGACTCCAAGCGCTGCTGCAGCTGCAGGTTTGTAAATACTGGACCAACACACACACAACATGGCTGACGCTCGCCCTGCTCCTCCACCAGGGTCTCCGCCTTCTCTTTCTGTCTCCGCAGCTTAGCCTCTCCTCCGTTCATGCTTTTGTTTCTTCCCCCTCCCCCTTCATCTCCCATCCAAAAAAAAGAGGAAAAACAGTTCACCCTCCTTATTGCGCGCATGGCGGGATTTCAAGGGTAAGGATCCTCGCTTTGGAAGCTTTCTCCTTTCGTTTTGCTGTTTACAACAAAATGAAACCTAAAATCAAAGGGGATTTGGGAACCTGGCAAGGCCTGGGGCAAGGGAGGAAGGGGGGGAAGTAGTGGGGAAGTNCGTCCGCGGCCGGGGGGGGGGGGTGGGGGGGTCGGCCCCCCCCCCCGCGGAGCTATTGTATGTGGGATGGGGCCCGCGGAGGGGCTGCCAGCAGATAAGCTTCCTCCCTCCTCGATAGTGCACGCCGGAGGAGGCGGAGGGAAGCGTGTCCCGTTCCGTTGTGTGTGGTTCTCACCCCCGCGCCGGCGAAAGGGGCGCGCGGCCGAGCCGGGCCGGGCTGCACCGCGGCAGGCGGTGGAGGAGCCGCCGCTCCGGGCTGCAACGGCAGCGCTGCCGTCGCGCGGGGCCCCGAGCGCGCTTGAGCGTGTGCGCGACCCGCTCCCGCTGTGCTGGGATCCTTTGTCTGCTGCTCCGCTTCCCCCTCCTCCCTCACTCCCTCCCTCCCTTCCCTCTCTCTTGTGTGCCTGCCTCTCCTCTCTCTTCGCCTTTCTCTCTTCCTCCCTTCGTTCCCCACTCTCACAGACTCCAAGCGCTGCTGCAGCTGCAGGTTTGTAAATACTGGACCAACACACACACAACATGGCTGACGCTCGCCCTGCTCCTCCACCAGGGTCTCCGCCTTCTCTTTCTGTCTCCGCAGCTTAGCCTCTCCTCCGTTCATGCTTTTGTTTCTTCCCCCTCCCCCTTCATCTCCCATCCAAAAAAAAGAGGAAAAACAGTTCACCCTCCTTATTGCGCGCATGGCGGGATTTCAAGGGTAAGGATCCTCGCTTTGGAAGCTTTCTCCTTTCGTTTTGCTGTTTACAACAAAATGAAACCTAAAATCAAAGGGGATTTGGGAACCTGGCAAGGCCTGGGGCAAGGGAGGAAGGGGGGGAAGTAGTGGGGAAGTGGGTGAACCCTGCTGAGAGAGACTTGGCTGGAATATGCGTATCTTTTTCTCTTTTTTGGGCTGGGGGAGGCTGGTGCACCAAAGTGCTGGCAGGGATGAAATAGTGTATTACACTTGCAGAATGATTTAGGGCCGTTTCTTTCATTTCAGGATGTAATTCGGTATAAGGCATCGACTCAGCACAGTCACAGTAAAAAGACCTGAACTGGTTGTATCAGAATAGGCATTGTGTAGGTAAAAACCGTAGCATAGGCTTTTTTTATTTCTTTGCCTTTCCTGTATCTCCTTGTCAGTATCTGAAACAGATCACAAATCACGGGATACAAAACTGGAATTAACACTTGCCATGTCTTTGTGTTGCTAGTTTTCTGTCACAATTTAATTTGCCCTTGTGATGACAATAGCACAAACTGAAGCATTTCCTTTTTTCTAAAAGGAACACTCCTACTGTTCAGATTTCTTTTTTTTTTTTTTTTGTAAAAAGGCATGGCATCGTGAACTTAAGTGAGCTCCCAAACTAAAACAAGACAGCATGCTTCTGACCTCTCCTAACACAAGGCAAGTGCTCCCTTCAGTACCCCCCACCTCAGTTATTCAGAGCACCCCCTTCCGGCTTTTGTGAATATGGCTTATTTTTTTGCTTGCTTATGACGTAAAACCAAAATATTGTTTGAAGGTTGTTAGAGCATATCTAAAGTGATCTGCCGTGGAACAGATTTATATCTAGGTTGTAACTTAAGGGTGAATGCTGAAGGTGCAAAGACATAATGCTTCATGTTGCTTTCTAGACATGTCGCTGTAAATCATAGTAAATGTTCCATTTTTCAAAGATTGTATTTAAAGACACGATCTTTATTCAACCATATACACATGGATAGCAATGGCTTCTGTTAATATCTGAGCACTGCCCTAAAGTAACGAATGTCCTAGCACTGTTGTCTTTGTCTACTTTGCTTTGGAAGCTTCTAGTGGAGAAGCACTGACATGGCATAATCATGCAGCTTTTACTGAGATAGAAATAAGTACTAGATTTCAGTGGTATCATCTGTTAATGCTTTTTTACTGATGCTTTTTCCATCCCCATTAGTAAGTGTTCATTAACCAGAGCTGAGGAGAAATTTATGTAACAAGTTTACGATGATGTAAAGCTTGAGTGGAGACATCCAGGTTACAAGATCATTTTGGAATGTGTATCTACGTCATGGGTACTGAGCCAAATGTACTACTTCTAAATGGAAAAGTCTGAGCAAAAGTCTGTAACTTGATATATTAGTAGATTCCTGCAGCAGTCACTCTTTTTTTTTTTTTACATTTAACAGCTCAAAAGCAATATTGGTGAAGCCAATAGAATAGTTTACCTGTTTGGGTAGTTAGTCATTCATTATGATAGACATCAAATTTATAAATTACTGTTCTCTGACTAAACATGTGAAATGTATTGAGGTACGCAGCTCCTCCCTCAGAGTAGGCCTTTGGATACTTAAGCTGATTCTTAGGCAGAAGAGCAGAGCAAACAAAAATAGGCCATCCCCAACACATATGCTTAGATAATGGATCATGTAAAATTGTTATGTTTAACTCTGGTACATTGTTGTTTTGTTGCTAGAACTGAATTTTATTCTGTAAAATCCAGCTCTGCTTCATTAGCTTTGTGAAGTTTCTTGTCTGTAACATCTTTGCTGTAGCTTGCAATTGCATTTCTTTCTATGACAACTAGGAAGATTTTTTTTCTGTCTTACTAGTTTTGTTGATTTGGCCAAAAATCAGTATTGTGGGTCTTCATACCCCATGAGGAGCTGACCTAGTTGAAGAACTTGCTAAATCTTTGTGGTTTTGGTACCACTAAGTGAAGACACTCCAGTGTTTTTGTCATTGTGGGTAATGTTAGGCGGGACTAGTAAAGTCTTCTTTTCCAAAACTATTTGCTTTTTCATACTGGGAAGTAAGACTGAGGAAAAGGACTGCAATAAATGCTGGAAGATGTTAGAAATTAACTTATTTTTTACAAGAAATACTTTTCAATGAATCTTTGATCGAACAAATGACTCAGTGTAATTCTAAATATTTATGAAGTTACCAGTGAAAATACACATTCCTTAAAGTAATAAACAATTTTAGTTGATCATATTATTCAATACTTTTTGTGTATTTTCTTGGTCTGAGTAGTATTCTTCCATTGATGACATACCCTGTATCTGTCCTTGCTGTCTGTTGCCAAGCTACTCTCTTTGACATGTTCAGATCTGTAAACATCTAGCTGATGCAATAGCTGTTTTAGAGTGTTTTATAATTCATTAATGTTTGACAAATGAAAGACTTTCTTCTGAAGAAAAGAAACTTTTTTTTTTTTTTTTTAGAATGAAGCCTGTTGCTGTAAACTTTCCATGCTTTCAGTTTTGGTTTTCCTTGCCTCCTTTCTTTTCCCAGGTATTAGAAAGCTTGACTTCTTGATGGCACAGCATGAGAATGTTTTCTCTAGATGAGTAGAATTGATTCAGCAAAGTGGTTTCAAAAGCATCTTTTGAAAGCTGTTCACTGAAGCTGAACCAAGAGAGAATGTCTATTACAGAAAGTTATTTCCTGTTATGTGATTAGATAGCTTGTTTCTCATACCAGGTGTGAGAATTTCGTGGTTTGTGTTTTTTCTCATTTTCCTTCTCTTACTACTTTTCAGAGTTGGATGGTTTTGTGACCCGAAGGCCAGTAGTGATCTTTCTTAAGAATGGTTTTCCTAATGAGTACTCTCTGTATATCAAGATGTCCCACATGCTATCCAGATAACTACCTTTTAAGGTATGCTGACTTAAAAGGCATAACTTAAAAGAATGGGAAATGTCAGTTTCCTTGTGTAAATGTGCAGGTTGTGTCCATCCAATCTCTATAATATGAGTAAGTGTTGAGTTCCTTGAAACAGTGCAGTTAACTGATTTGAATTTATCTATGAATAGTTGATTCTAGAGACAAAGGAGGCTCATCACTGATCCATTTCAAACAATGGTGAAACAATTTGATTCAAACATACTGCTTTAGCCATGTGGTGGTTGCAGTTAACTTTCCATTGTAGTGCAAAATGTGAATTTGCATCTGGCATGTGGAGGTGAACAATTTGGCTCTCAGGTTGTGGAAAGTGGTTCTACAAATTCAGGTTACCTTTTTCTGTTTCTTTCCTGTCATATATGTGCAACTGCTGAAAATCTGTGCTATATGAGATCTTGTTTGACTTGTTTACTTGGAAACTTTATTGAAATAGTTCCGCAAAATGCTGAAATACACAGCAATTTGTGTCATTGCTTGTGCTTCCTAGCCTTAACTGTTATCTAATCATAGTCTAGTCTTTGCAGCTATTGCAAAGTGATTGAGATGTTACTGAAATACTTTTCAGATGGTTTGAGGTTTTTTGAGATCTGTTTGTGGAATAGGAGTTACTGATTCCTTAGTTTCTCTAAGCACTTAGAAGTAGGTTTTTATTGTCTTTTTGATAAGACTATTTATAAACTCCTAAGAGCTAATCAGCTCTTGGTTTGGGTTTTTTGTTTGCTTTGTCACTTGGTTGGTTGGATTTTTTTTTAAATGTTGAATGTTCCAATACAGTATTTGAGGTCTGCATCTACAAGTAGTGGTGAGAGTAGATGCTTATTTCAAGAGCAGTTCTGTGGATTTCAGTGATTTAGCAAATACTTGACATACATAAAATAATTGCAGAACATTCTGCTGCTGGATCTTCCGTTCCATATGGTAGTTCCAGTAAAGTGGAGTTGTATTGTTTCACTTAGTCCTTTGTTGTTGTTTTCTATTAGTTTTCCAGTTGTTCTCATATTGCTGACTTATAGTGGCCTTGCATAGGGAGTACATTTTTATCATGGTGACCAACTGTTGAGTCTCTGTGTCATCTTTGAAGTCATGTCTTCATTTTTCTCTTCACTACTGGCCTAGCTGTGTGCACGTCCTGTTCTCAGACTGCACTGTGGCTGGTAGTCACCTTCTAACAGTGCCAGCTACCTCAGCTGAAGGGCTCTGCGTTCAATCACTACCACTGCCTTTCTTGAGTGATTTGTGGTGTTTGGTAACCTAAATATTCTTAATGCTTGTTTTCAGAGTTGTTTGGTGTCAGAGTTGAGGAGCCTATCTGGTGAAGTCTAAGACTGACTGCTTTTGTCTACAGGATTGGAAATACTTCAGAATTACAGTACTCCAATAAAATAATGTTGCTTTCTTTAAGGTTGCTGGTGGATCCTCCATCCTTCTGTTTTCAGTCTTCCTAATGGTTTGGAGGTAGACTTGATTCCTGAGATCCCAATATTGGCAAAGTAACCATGTAACTTTGGGAGTGGCCTATTAAGATGACAATTCCTTCTGAATGTGTGCCTCAGAGGCTTTTTTTTTCCTCCCCTGTCTGTTGTGTTGTTTTGTTTTCTTTCCTAGATTCCTGTTAGAGCAGAACAATTAATGAATACAGGGAATGTTTGTAAGCTTAATGTGTTTTAAGACTACTATGCAAACTAGGTTGTAAAGTGTAACATTACCTGACAATGTAATGTCCACCATTGATGCTGCTTTAGAGTGATTCTACTCTAGCCAAATGTAGCTAGTCATATATAAAATGAAAGAGTAATCAGCTTGGCTTTTTTCCTAGTAATGTTCTTTGGTTCTAAAGTGTAGCAAGCTCTTCCAGCTGGTCTGTGCCATCATGCTGAGTTCTGTAAAATTTCATCTACATAAACTTGTATTTGATGCCCTTTTTAAAAAAAAAAAAAAAAACAAACAAAAAACACACACCCCCGAACTTGTATTAATCCAATTTAAGTGTAAAAGTGTAAAAATGAACTTGGATAATTCATAATCTGTTACCTGATGTGGGTAGGAACTAAAGGATTTATTAAATGTCAGAATTCTAGTCTGATATTATTAAAATAAAGTTTTCTGTTGCAAAACTCTTTGTTCCCTGCACAGAATTCTTCCTCAATGTGGAACAAAGGTAGCTGAATTCCAGTGTATATCTTGTTTGCTGTTGAGATTTTTTTAGTATGGAAATTTCCAGCTTTCTAGATTGAACTTAAGTGTGAGGGCTGAGCAGCATAGGAGAAGCCATGTTCTGGAATAGCTCCCTGGTGACATTTCTGTTAAGTTTTCTTGGTAGCCTTTTCCAAATGCTTTGACAAACATAATGCCTGCTACAATTCCATACCTTGCTTAGGCTTCTAGTATGCAGAGATGAAGTACCTGTCACATACTGATGAATATTGTCTGTTCTATGTGTTTGTAGCTTCTCTCTGGTCTTCAACTTAAACATGTTTGCAGGTTAGGTTGTCTTTATTGATTTTTCCAAGAATGATAAAAAAAAATGCTTGGAGAGGATGTAGGTCATGTAACTCATATAACTATACTTTGAAGACAGTTGGCTATATATGATTCTGGACAATTGCTTGCCTGTCCTGTTTCATAACCATAAGTGTTTCAGATCTGAACACCACAGTGAAACCAGAATGGGAGCAGATATGTTAAGAGATTAATTTACTACTTCCTTGTCAAAACCTTTCAGTTGCAGAGAGCTTTATTAAATGCACATAATGAGCTTTTTCTTCATTAGTCCCCTTCATAAGTTCTTTGTCTTAATGGTGAAAGATGACACACAATTTCATTAATGGTTGTTTTGCTGTCAGTGGAACTGCAGTTTGGAGATACAATTGACCAAAGTCCATGCTGTGTCAGGAGTATATTAAGAGCTTAACAGTAAATTCTGCCTTTCATGTGACTTCATCGAAACTCTTAAGTGCTTTTAGGGTTAAAGAATACACAAGTGCTTGATTTATTTGGAAACAACAGGTTATTGGATACTTGTATGGTTGACATCTTGTTGGTAGGAGGAGGGAGCATACACAATGACTGTCCTCAGGGTCATTTCTATGCTGCTAAAGGGAGGAGGAAAAGCCTTCTCTAGGAGTAAGGACAGAGGTCTTAGGGTTCATGTGCTCTCCCAACTCTTCAAGTTTGTGGAGAGAGTTTGTGTGAGTCTGCTGTGAATAAATATCCTAGTTTTAGGTCACACTTAAGCCCCTAACCACACTTCTAGGAACCTTTGTTTGGATAGGGGTGTCACAAGGTTAAATATGAAACAAGGATCAGCATAAAAAGCAGAGGCGTGGTTGTCTCTTATTGTGTGTTTTGTTTATCTGTAGGACAGACTTCTAGGAAGCCTCAGCTGGTTTTATAGGGAATGGTATCTTGCCTTCTGAGATCCTATTTTCACTGCAAGATACTTCACTTTCCTTTTTTGAGTTTATATTTCTCCCCTTCTCTGTTCCTCAGTTGAGTAGACTCAACCTTGTTTCACATACTGCAGATAAGTATGTGCATTTCCAAAAGGAAAAAGGAACTTGGATTTTTTGACGGAGTTGTTGTTGTTACTGCCTATACCTATATTGATGCAAAATCTCAGGAAACGCAATTCAGTATTTCTGCTCGTGAATCTAGTTCAAATCAGATACAAAGCTTTCTGGAGAGAAAATTAGGTTACAAAGCTAAAAAGAGAAAAGTCCACATTTACCTGTTGCTGCTCCTGCTGCAAGTTCTCACTGAAGTCCTGTCTTGATTGATTTACTTTCTCATTTCATTTTCATTTGTACTTCATACATAATGAAGTAACTTCAGAGCAGAATTTTTGGTCAGAGCTCATTATCAAAGTCTAAGAAAGGAAAACATATTTGCTGTGGGACAGGTAAGATATGGTACGGGACAAGTGATTCTAAGGTGGTCCTCATTCTTAAAACAATGGCAAGAAGGAAGTCAAGACTTTGTCACCTTTCTCCTGCAGAATGAGAGGAATTTAATTGTCACATAGTCAAACTCATGCAGGTGTTTCCTTACATTTTTTTCACAGTCCAGTAACTTTTCAGTGACTTGAAACAAGTCCTCATCCTCTTAAGTACTTCGAGATCTTCTAATTAGTTTCATAAATATGCAGATGGCATACCAGTTTCAGAACTAGTACTCTCTGTGGTTTTCTTCCACGTTTTAAGTACTAGCAGTATGAGGATTGATCTGTTCTGAAGTCTTCACTGCTTTTGGGATGTCACTGGTTTCACAACTGGATTTTTTTCTCTCCTTGTCTNCCTTCCTGGGAAGCAGGGCTCCAATACATGTAGTGGTTGCTCCGGAGGACAAGCACACAAAAAAAAGGATGCTTCCTCCCCACCTCCTTTTCCCTAGCTTTTATTGTTGAGCAGATGTCATATGGTATGGCATATCCCCTTGGTTGGTTCAGGTCAGCTCTTGTGTTCCCTCCCAAGATCTTGCCCACCCCATCACACTGCGGGTGGAGGGGGGAATGCTGAGAAGAGCCTTGGTGCTGTGGAGCACTGCTCAGCAATAGCCACAACACGGGTGTGTTATCTACACCCTTCTAGCTCCCAGCACAAAGCACCGCACTACAAGGGCTGCTGTGGGGAAAATCAACTCCAGCTCAGCCAGACCCAATACATGCATGATAGAATTTGACACCTACCAATTGCAGCTATTAACTCTTAAAAGCTGATAATCTGTTTAGTATGAGATCCGTATTAACATTGTAGACACCAAGTGAATATTCTGCAGTTGGTCTGGAAAAATGAAAATCACATTATTAGTTGGTAGCTGTGACTGAGAATTTCTATTCTTACCAGAAAATGCGTTCATTAAAGTCGTTTACGTTTCCAGTGTAAATGGTTACTTCAATCCATTTGTATGAGTACTACTTTAATCTGAGCTAAATTAGCTGAAGGTGAAGAAAACAGGTAAACTCAGTTCATATGTGGTTCTCAACTTTTTCAAGATGCAGATTAAAGGCAGGAGATTTTCCCCAAGTATTTTCATGTTTTGGGTTTTTTTGCTGATTGTTGCAAAGATAGAATAAAAATTACTACTGATTTAAATTGTATAACCAGGTCTATAAGCTTTTCTTAAAATCAGATGAGAGAATTCTATGCTTTGGGTAAGGGCTGAGGGTCTCTGTGTTGGTATGATCATGCTTCAGTTTGTAAAATGTTTACTCTTTCATTGCAGTAATTCCTAACTTTTCTGTTTTCCTGTGACTAGAGGAGGCCTTCGTTTAGCAGTAACTTCACTCTAATTTCTCCTCCTATTCCCAGCTGATTTAAGAAAGAACTACATTTTTATTAGAGTAGTGGCAGTCAGTATTTGTGTCCAACAGAGACCCACATTAATACCTCTTGAGTATTGAGTCCTTGAGCAGTGTCTGTTATGATTGTTGTTACTGTGGTGTTGATTATGGGAGAAGTTTGGACATGAATAAGTGGACTCAGTACAGCTTGTCATAGTTTTGGTTGTATACAGAGCTAATGTGGGTAACTGTATTTTCTAACCTGGTCCCTCTAAAGTATTTTGTGGCCCTGCTTTTTGGGGTTTTTTAAGTGCTGAATTACTAATTTGGCAATATCTTTATTGCTTAATTAGATTGAGATTCATAACATGTTTACTTTGTAATCAATTCTGTGAGTAATAGCTTTTCCTAATAAGAATCTTGAGCACTCGTGGGTTTTTCGTCTGTTTTTAAGTCTGGTAGATAGTTGCTGTAGCACAAGTCTTAAGTATTGATGTGTAATTACTTGGCTTACTTTTCCACCATGCTGTTTTGGTGTCTTCTGACCCTCTCCCCTAAGTTGGTGGCCTGCCATTGCTCATCTTGAAAACAAATAATGATTATGTCATGAGTAAGTGACAACTGCAGATATTGGATGTAAACTCTAAGCATCAATGATTATTAAAGCATGAACTGTCATCTTTGAATGTAGGAAACAAAGTAATTATTTAAGTGATTCAGGGACTTGGAGGTATTAATGTGGGTCTCTGTTTCATAATTTGTTTAATGTGGACCTTATTCATGAAGTTGTAGAAGTCTGCTGCATTAGAGAGAAAAAAATCTTTCAAGTATGTCAGCAAAATATTTGCTCTTGCAGAACTAAAGTCACAAATTTTTAAGCTGGACTTAGGAAAGTATTTTAATTATGCCTATTTTCAGTTTAATGTTGCTGTGGCATCTACTCGGTGTATTAGGCTCTGAAGTCTCAAAACACATGTCCAAGAAAAATGTGCTTATGATCCACAGATTACTGGTGAACTTAAAAGCTTGAAAGTGTTGTGTCAAATGGCAGATCAACACCCTCACCCCCCTTTAAAATGTGATATGAAACTTATGTTCCCTCAGTGTTGGGCAGAGTCCATAGCAGCATTACTAACCTGTTGAGAACTGGCTGTTATACACTTAAAATGTCACAAGATCAGCCAGCCTACTAAAGAGTTGCAGCCCAAAAGCTTGATTTGCCATGATTAATTAACCTAACACTTAGCTAAGTGCAGTAACTTAGCACTTCATTACCTTCTAACAGCAGGGTTAGATATGTTTGCCCTAGGCTTGCTCTTCCAGCATGTTTGGGTGATCCTTTTTTGACTTTGGAATAATATTTCTCAGACTAACAGAATAGCAATTAAACCTGGTCTTCAAACAAAGGCTGATGACCTAAGTATCCCCTGTGAGGAGGTGCTTAAGGAGAGAACAGAGAATAGTGACTTTTCAAGTAGGTATTTACCTCTCTAGTTTCCAGAGATCTGTATTTGTAACTGTTGCCAAACCAAACTGAGTAAACTTGCTTGCAGTTATATTATTTGGGTCAACTCCATCTGTAAGAGCATGAGTAAGGACATAATACTTGCATTATAAAATTGTAAATTCACTTGCATTTACCATAGAATGGTAGCAAGCATATGGCTTTTACAGCTTAGGGTACTGCTGTCATATCCTGGGCAGTAATTATTTTTGCATGTATGTTTTTTTGGATTCATGGGAAGAGGAGGGTTAGCTACCTATCAATAAGGAGAAGCTAAGCTATTTCATATTTGCCATGATGCCCAAGTGTGCAACTTAAGGCAATTACACCTACTTGTGATGACTTGTTCCTGATTTCTGGGCATGTGCCTGCCCTGTATTGCAAGGTAACTTGCAGTAGACTGAACAATTAGGTGTGACTTAAAATTTACCTTTGAATAAAAAGATGCAGGGAAAGTTCTTCTAGCTCTGAATAAACAGTAGATCTCTTCAGATTTTTCATAAGAGCATTGCCTTGTAAGACTGTTTTGTTTTGTTTTTTGTTTTGTTTTTTAAAGCATGGAGGACTCTGCTTTTATTAAATCATCAGTCAGTAAGTTGTAAAATGCACAAACTTTAGTTAGCAAATAGTTTTGCATTGCCTGTGAGAGGAGTTATGTGGATGCTTTAAAAAGTCACTATGCTTCAGAATCATGGTATGTTGTGTAAAGTCACAGGAAGAATTGTATCAATGTGGTGAAAAGAAATGAAATTGTATCTTAATATTAGTAAGTGATAATTTTTGCCACTGCTTTTAAAGCTGCTTGGTTAAACTCTCATAGTTGTTTATGATGGTTCCTTAGCAGGGCAGAATACTACTGAAATAGAAGTATGTCTTCTGTTGGCATAGGCAGATCATTCCATAATAAACAAAAGAGGTTGTGCTTATCCATGCTGCTTGAGGTAAGAGTAGACTAAGGTTGTAAAACAGATCTTCAAAAATGCTCTATGCCACGTGTCTTTATGCGCACTTTTAGTAAGAGAAAAATATTGTGGTATTGGGCAAATGTTTGTTTGTTATTGTTTTATAAAATTAGTTTTGCTGTGCCAAGAATGACTGAAAGGTTTGTGTATAAATATTCCACTTGTTCTTCTCAGCTGTTGGGAAGGAAATACACTAGAAACTTTTTTGGTTTGGGTGAGTTTTTTAATTTAAAAACATGTATGTGAAATAATATGAAACTTAGAGATTTTAAGTTGCAGGCACATTCTGCTTTTTTAATGAAGCTGTTGCAGGCTTATATGGCTGTAGTCAATTCTCCTATTCCTTCTTTAGCTTGGTTTCCATTCAGTAGAACAGCCAGTACATGTGTTTTTTATACAAAATTTCAGATAAAATTTATACAAAATTTCAGATAAAATTTTTTGGATTCTTGTGTTCAGTTTTTGGTATGTATTTTTTGTGACTAACGTGGGAAACAAGGAATTCTTCAAAGGTCAAATGTGTGGCAAAATGTCATTGAATGCCTTAGCCAGCTATTATTGAATCTGGTTGTGACATTGTTGAGGCAGATCAAATAAGCTATTACATTTAAATCAGTTTCATTGTAGACATATGCCTAATACCTGGCTTTACTGTTGATAGACCTGAAAACCAGACTCAACCTGCAAGGCTTTCTGGAATATTTCTTTTGAGAACTTAACTTTCTTTTGTTTTCTGGGTTATTTATTTATGTATTCTTATAGTGGCAGCCATGTAGTTGTCCTTTTCCCCTGGAGGGAATTTTGGAAAGCTAATTGTATTTCATGTGAGACTAAACTTCAAACCTCTAATTGAAAAGAGTTAATTTTTTTTCTTACTGCATTCTGAATGTAGCATATGTTTGTCATTTCCCACTCCTGACCCCTCTTGCCTCAGGAATTTAATTTTTAATTATTTTGTCAGTGTTGCTTTGTCAGTGCTTTTTTTTTTTTCCTTTCACCTGTGGGTGTTGATGACTAGCTCTTATCCCATTCAGTAAAAATCTTATGCCTACAGTTAATTGTAGCCATCAGCTGATGTATTGATAGCTTGCCTGGTTTAGTGAACATGTGATGTTATCACTATCACTTCAAATCAGTCTGTATGACTTGAGGCTTAGCATTTAAGAATTAGTTCTCTATGGATATAAATTCCATAACCACTGACATATGATTTCTTTAGTAGTGGGTTATAGGCCTTTCCTGGCCTTTTCTTTCTCTGAAGTACTCCAGGAAGATAGAGAGCAGCACATAAATAAACATAATGAAGAAGGCTTTGGTCAGAGGTTCCCAAACTTTCTACTTGATTGAAAGGCCCAAACAATGGGAGAAGCCTTGATCTGCGAACTGTTGAGGTGGACCAGCCAAGGTAGTCATCTCTTGCAGGTGCTCTGTCTGTTCATCAAGGGAAGATCAGTAGCTTTAAAAACTGGACAGAGGTGAGCTAATTCCTACACAAGAGTACTGGTCTGAATGATTTATCTGCTAACGGAACTTGCTGCCTTTTGTATGAAAAACAAAACATGAAAAATAGAAAGCATGAAAAATGTACACCTTCCTTTTGATGAAAGCAAAGTTAGTCATGCCCTTTGTCCTCCTTTGTCTGTCTGCTTAATTCTGCAAATGATAAAATGTCCTCTGGTTGTTTTGGTAGCTAGCAGAGAGTGAGAAGAAGTCAGTTTTGTATATCTGCGCTTAACAGTGCTATTGCAAAGATACCTTAGTGTATCATGCATACAGGTGTGACAGAAGCTGCATGCTATATAAGTTCCTGAAGTTCAGAGAACTGTCTTAATTTGCTGGTTACCCAACACAGAACTAATTGTTGGGTTTTTTCAATTGCTTTCACTTTAGTGACATCTATCCCTGATGCATAAATAAGGCTGCAAGGTGAAAGGTTCTGGAGCTGTGCTAGAATATTTTTTTGATAATTAATGTTCACAGATTTTACTGATTATTTCCACATTTTTTTGTCAATCATACTAAAGGATGATTCTTTCTCCTGTTGGTTCAGAGTTCCTATCTGAATTATTATTCTGAGAATAATTCAGGAGTAGTAGGAAAATCTATAGATGAATAATGTAGACATTTCTAGGAAAATCTTTGCTTTGTGCAAATTGGTAACGATTTTTTATTTAAAGCTAGTAAAAGAAAATGCTTATAAAATCCAAAATACAACTTGAGAGTTCCATTTAGTTTAGGGGGAATTCTTTAGTTAGGGGGTTTTTTTCCATAACGATTTTTTTACTGGTGTGGGGCTATATGGATCATGTTGTTTACTACTGGGGGGGAGGGGAATATTGTTCTTCCACTGTTCACCAAATAAACTAGAATATTATTTTTCTTAAGCCATATGAGTTGAATTGTATGATGTGATAAATTCAGCTTGTTTTGAGGGCCAGGATTACCATGCTCTGTTGGGTGGCTGAAATACCTACATAGTAGTAGAGTTCAGCGTTAAGGCTTGTAACAGAAGAAATACAGCTTCACTGACAAACTGGTGAATTTTAATTGTCAGTGTCCTGGAGAATTAAGAAAGAGAAAGCAGAAAGGCTTCTTTTTATCCAAATCTTACTCTTGCAGTAGAGACAGTGGCTCAGTCCCCATCTCCACTGATGCAGAAAAGCACACCTTCGTAATACTTTTCATAGAAACAAGATCACGTTAAGTCACACTCTTAATACTCTAGGTTAGTAGGAGACATCAGCAGAGGAACTTAGAGTTGAAAAGACATTAAATGTAAATTGAGAGTTATAAAGTATATGATTGCATAAGCTGGGTGTTAAAACAGGTGATCTGGAGAACCTTTCAGCTTTGACGCTTAAACCTAGAAAAGTTAGCTTTTGTTTTAGAGCGCTAGCAAGTCAGCCTTATGTATGACTACTTTAAGGAGATGCAACTCATGCCTACAGTTGCATTATAGGATTTTTTTTTCTTTAAATAGAATCAACGATGCAATGCATTGCTAATGGAACCATTGCAATGGTTCCTACCATGAGGAGTACCTGTGCTTCTGAATGCCTTTTAGAAACAGCTGTATGTGGAGAGAAGCTCAAGATGGATTTTGCAGTACTTAGATCCTATTAAAAACAGCATGAGAGGGAGATGCTGAGTTGCTGAAAATTGGCCCAGGTGTTTAGTGCATTGTTCACAGACGGAATAATGGCTTCTAAAAGGAAATTGATAATGCCTGAAGCATTTCTAATACCAGTAGTTTTTGTTGCCATAGGTTGCGTGCCATGTATAGTAGAAAGTCATGTCTGGACTGTGATATATAAAAGATCTATTGCAAATAAGAAAACTATAAAAAAGAAATTGTTCCTGCTCTGAAACGTATTTAGCTACAGGAAACAGAGAAGAAACTCCTGTGTATTTAGTAGTCATACACTTACATATTATACTGTCTCAACAAAGCAATGAACGGTAAGCAGATCAGAAAAAATGTACGTGATTGCCTCCTATAAAGGGAAAACTGTCCCCTACATACATGGAATAGGACTGGATTTCCTGTAGATCTAAAACTGAGAGCCTTAATTACTTTCCTAACTTTGACAGTAAAGTAGGAGAATATTTTTATGTAGAAACACTAGTTATCTTATTCTGTATACCTCAAGATTGTCCCTTGCTTAATGCATGCAAAAGTGCTTATCTGTCATATGTGTTAATAGTATTTTATATTCAGCTATAGTAGGAAGGTTCTTTCTGGGTTTAGAGCTGTTCCAACTTTTAAAACCCATAAGGTGAAGAGCTCGCTTGAATTAACCTGTACAGTTCTTTCTCTTGCTGTATGTAGTTGTGTATGCATGGATACATGTGCTTGAGATTGATTTTGACCAGTGCTTGTTCTCATGAGCTGTGTTCCTAAAGTTTGCTGCTGAATGGTGAGGAAAAGCAGCTGTTTTCAGTTGCATATTGACTCATAAAGGGAGAAAGGCTGGTGCAGTTAGGACTAGTGAAGTGTTTGGCAGGACTTTGCTTCTTAAAAATACTAACTATTGGTAATGGCTCAGCAGTGGGCTGTGGGATGATGATGCAGTGATGCTGCTACTAGCTAAGTCTTTTGGCTGCTTGTCCCTCCTGGCATGGGGTTGCTGCACAGCTTGCTGTGTCGAAGGACTCTGTGACTGTGTCCTATATGCGCTGGCTCACGTCGCTGGTGGCATTCTGAAGGGCTTGGTCAGCCTTTTATGGAGGCAAAACAGATTGATGGGGATGAGCTTTCTAAATCAGAACGGGCTGATTTAGAGAGTCTTGTTTCAACAAGCATTTCTGAGTCCCCTTATCTTGGCATGCTTGCCTGTAGAGGTTGCAAATGCTCTATCCCTGGAAATGTTCAAGGCCAGGTTGGATGAAGTTTTGAGTAACCTGGTCTAATGGAAGGTGTCCCTGTCCATGACAGGGGTTGGAACTAGATGATATTCCAACCCAGACCATTCTATGATTCTATGAACTAATTTTGGTTGATTTGCAGAATTTGGTAAAATTACTTTTTAAAAAATTTCATTCCAGTTTAAAATAAATCTTCAAAATCCTGTGCTGCTTCTTTTGTTCTTAAAGTTGTAGCTAGTAATATAATATTAAGTATTTGAGCTGTTGAGTTATGTACTGTAATGAAAAATATTGCTCTCATAATACTGCTTTAAATAAGTACGAAGGCAGTTATTTGGATAGCTTAACTAGTATTTTAAATAATTTAAAAAACATTTTCTTTTACACTTAAATATTTACATAAGTTTTGCTGCTTGCTGGCTAGCTAAACCTGTTAAATATTTTAACAGAAAATTATTTATTTGGCTTGCCAAATGTTTGTGAACTAAGAGCTGCCAGTATGTTGGAAAGCATATTCATCTTTAGATTTTTGTTAAGATGAACTGTATTTCTGCTGTAGACTTTTTATTAATGTGGATGGCCTAATGAGTTTAATTGGAAATAATGAGAAAACGCTGGGTAGAAGAACAAAAGGGGCCAAAACTTACTAAAACTTTGTGGAGAAATGCCTATGCTCTAACAAAATTATCGAAAGAACAGTGTGTAGGAGCTGGTCGGAATACAGTAAGATTAGGGATTAAAAACGCTTTAATTTTATTACATTTTGGGCGGGTGGGATGGAAGTGTGGTAGGGAGATGCTTCTAAAAGAGACATGTAAGAATTTTGTGGTACTGGGGGACTCTGCTGTGAGTCTGTCCATGGTTCTATTTATATATCTTTGCTAAAGGATATAGCATGTTCTTACTAAAAAAAACATTGAAATGCTAATGAAAGTCTTCAATTCTGAACAGATAAGCACTGAATAATTTCTGTTCCTGCATACTTGGCAAAGGCCCGCTGGGGTTTGGCAGCAGAGCTCCCTAAGTCCCTGTGTGCGTTTTCTTTCTGTCCAGCATTGTATTGCCCAGTTAGGATTGCAACCGTACCTCAGTAGTGTGTTGTTTGTTGTGCTGCTGAACACAGCCAGTGAGGCTTTTTGTTGTATTCTGTGTTCTATTTTATGCTTTTTGAAAATGGTTTTGTTGTTGACTGAAATGCAGAGTATTTCAGAGGTGATGGCTAAAAGTTTTATTTGTGACAGGTAGCCCTCAGTGAGAAACCAAAACCCACAGAGCAGCATGTACGGCAGCTAGTTTTGCAGGCAGGCTAGGACAGACAAAAATGCTGCAGTGATCCCAAGAGAGTATTGGTATGAGGAAGTAGGTAAAAAAAATGAGTGGCTGATTGAACTGGTCGTTGTCAAATGGCTGGAGGAATTTTTTTATAAAGCAGTGGTGAAATGACTTGTGTAAATGCAGAGAAGACTAGAAAACTGAAGTCAGGGAGAAGAAAGATTATTTTTTTTTTTTAACTTACTAAGCAGTATCTCTATGCAAAAAACACTGAATTTAGTACTTTCAAGGTTTGATTCCTGAATTGTTCTCAAATGCAGTTTTTAGATAAGGTTCAAATATTTCAGGTTGTTTTCAGGATGCACTGTATTTTATGCTGCTTCTTTGTGTTCATTTTGTATATTCTTTGAGCAGATTTTTTTTTACCGCTCTGAAGTATGAAATTTGAAATTTTAATTTTAGTTACATTGTTTTCTTGGAGTTTCAACTGCTCGGGCCATTGAATAATACAGTTTTGTACTTTGATCGTGGTCTGTGTTCTACAGTGTTTTCAGTAGTGCAGAATTTGCTGAAATGTGATCAAGGGAAAAAACTCTCTCATAGTTTTAACATGTATGTTGTGAAGAAAGCTTTTCTGTCAGTCTTCGTTGGTCCAGAACGTATATATTGTGCTTCTTGTTCCCACTTTTTCATTTATGAGCTCTTACTCTATTAAAACAAACTGAAGTCAGCGTTTTAGGCAATTTTGCATGTATAAAGTGATTCTGACATAACCCAAGTCATGAAGTTTAGCTATAAAACATTTGCTAATAATATCAGTGTCAAAATTGTCACTCTTAATTATTTGGAATTACATTTTGCTGCTGCATGAAGTGTTGATGACAGAGACAAAATGCCAAGCCTCTGAAAACACGATCTTTCTGTATTAAGTGCAGAAACATGCAGTTCAGTTTCATAACTTCTTGGTTGCAGTCTGTGTAGGGTAACTGCTGGTTATCTGTATCACTTCCTTCTAGGTGTCTAGTCATGATGCTCTCTAGAAGTAGGCCTCTGACTATTTGTGAAGTCAGCACGAAAATAGATGTGGCTCACTTAACTTGTTAACAGTTAAGACACTTTTAAACTTTTGAGACCCAGTGGTCACTCCCTGAGGAGATCAGCTCTAGTGGCAGGTAAGCCTGCTCTGTGGAAGGGATTTGAGGCAAAAAGTGCCAGGAGGGCACTTCAAAGGCCCAGGGGGGCTTTTTGAAGCCAGGAAGAGCAGCTTCCCCTATGCGGAGAACCACAGCTTGTGGGTGGGCTGCTGAGTCTGTGTGGACAGAGCTGGCACCACCAGCAGCAGAACTAAACGAGGCCTTAACACCCCAAGGGTCACTGGCTGACACCACCCCTCATAAAAGAAGCCCCTTGGGAGTAAACAAGCAGCAATTGGGCATTACCCACGAGCACCACAGCAAGGGCAGGCTTCCTGAGCAGGCGAGCAAAACAGCTAATAAAGCGTGGCAGGGCTCTGATAGCCTGCAAAGTCAGCTGGAGAGCAGTGGTAACTACTCAGCAGAAGACCATGGCATGCCTGCGCCCTTCACCTGCCAGCTCTGACACAGCTTCCCAGACAGAGCTTTCATGGGAACTTGCTGCCTCCCAGGCATTGGGCTACAGGGTGTGCCTGGCTCTTACACCAGTGTCGGATAGCAGCAGTGAGCACACCTGTGTGAGATGTGCTTAGGTAGAGAAACCCCTTCCCTTGGTGATGCACCTCAGGGAGAAAGTAAGCAGGTTGAGGACCATCAGGGAATGCAAGAGAGAGACAGATGCTTGGAGTTGACTCCCATGACAGAAACCCAGCAGGTAGACAGAGCCCCTGCTACAGAGAACCTCCTGTCCTCTTTCCACTCAACTTAATGTGCTGACTCGGGAGGACAGGGGGCAGTGGCAAGAAGTTCCTGCCTGACGGAACAGACGCTGCAGGCACGTCTGCCCAACATCTGCCCCACCTTCCCAGGTGCTCTTGCACAACAGGTATGATGCCCTGCAAGAGGAACCAGATAATGATGACAGCTTGCCTAGCTTGGAGGAGGCACCGAGGCTAATATGACCTATGCCTCACATCAAAACATCTTCAGTTAAGAAAGAAAGACAGGCCCTTGTCGTAGGGGAACTCAATTCTGAAGGATGTGGAAGGCCTGAGATGCAGAGCAAACCCACTACATAGGGAAGTCTGCCTTCCTTGGGCCAGGGTGAGGGATGTACAGAGAAAACTCTCTGACCTAGTTCAGCCCTCAGACTACTACCCATTAATAATTTTTTCAGGTAGGCAGTGGTGAAGTTACAACAAGAAGTCTGAGGGCAATGAAGAGAGACTTCAGGACCCCGGGGCAGCTGGTTAGGGGATTAGGAGCACAGGTTGGGTTTGCTTCTATCCCTTTAGTTGCAGGAATTGATGGGGAGATGAACAGAAAAAGCCAGCAGATCAATGCCTGGCTATGTGACTTGTGCCATCAGCAGAACTTTGGGTTCTTTTGATCATGGGCTGCTTTACAAGGCACCAGGCCTGCTGACAGCAAATGGAGTGCTGCTATCTTATAGGGGGAAAAGGATCCTGGGGCAAGAGCTAGAGAGGCTCATTGATAGGTCTTTAAACTAGACTTGAAGGGGGTTGGGGATAAAAACGGGGTTGCTAGAGAGGAGCCTGGGAGTGGCATGTCAGTACCCGTGGGACAGTGTGGTAGTATAGTCTTACAGTTGGCTGTCTCAGTGGACATGGGGGATGATGATCCTTGTGGTAGCAAAGACACAAGGGCTGATAGGCTGTTCACTATGGATGTAGGTGAAAACAGTCTGAAGGAAATTAGGGCTTCTCCCTCCAAAAAGTTGACAAGGTCACCAGCCCAGCTGAAGTGTATCTATACCAATGCATGCAGCATGGGCAGCAAGCAGGAGGAACTGGAGGCTGTCATGCAGCGAGAAAACTATGATGTAGTTGCCATCACAGCAACATGGTGGAATGACTCATGGGACTGGAGTGGTGCAATTGATGGCTACCAGCTCTTCAGAAGGGACAGGCAAAATGGCTGAGTGGCCCTATATGTCAGGGAGGGATATGAATGTATATTACTTAATGATGGTGACAACGGGGTTGAGTTTATATGGGTAAGAATCAAGAAGACAAACAAGGCAGATACTGTGGTGGGAGTTTGTTGCAGACCACCCAATCAGGATGGTGAGATTATGAAATACTGTACAAGCAGTTGGGAGAGGTTTTGTGTTCACTGCCTCTTGTTCTAGTGGGGGAATTCAACTTTCCAGATGTGTGCTGGGAATATAATACAGCAGAGAGGGAACAGTCCCAGAGGTTCTTGGAGTGTGTAGAAGATAACTTTCTGAGGCAGCTGGTGAAGGAGCTGACTATAGGTGCCCTCTTAGACCTGCTGCTTGTGAACAGGGAAGGACTTGTAGGAGCTGTAATGGTTGGTGGCCATCTTGGGCTTAACCATCATGAAATAATAGTTTTCAATTCTTAGAGAAGTAATGAGGATCTCAAGGATGAGTCTTACAGGGAGCAGCTGAGGGAACTGTGACTGTTTTGCCTAAAGAAGAGGAGGCTGAGGGGTGACCTTATCACACTCTACAACTACCTAAAAGAAGGCTGTAGAGAGGTGGGCGTTGGTCTCTTCTTACTAGCCGCATCTGACAGGACAAGAGGAAATGGCATTAAGTTACACTAGGGGAGGATTAGATTGGACATTAGAAAAAACTTCTACACCGAAAGGGCTGTCAAGAACTGGAACTTGCTGCCAAGGGAGGTGGTTGAATAACCATCCCTGGGTGTATTTAAAAGGCGTCTAGACAGGGTGCTCAAAGTTATGGTGTAGAAGTAAGCCTGGTAGAGAGAGATTATGGTTGGACTCAATGATCTTGTAGGTCCTTTCCAACCATAGCAATTCTGTGATTCTGTATACTTAATCTTTTACCCTGTAATCTTAATTTGAAGTTTCTTTATGGGAAGACTTTTAATGCATTGATCTCATAGCTCTGTAGACTTCTAGAGTCGGGTTTCATTACCATAACTGCACCTTAAAGCTTCCCACACAGTGATTTCTTAAATTTCTTGGACAGATACTGGGAAGTTAGTAATGGAACTTCTTACCGGTTCTGTTGAGATTCCTACCTAACTTTTATGTGCAGGGAACAAGACATTTCCAGGTGTTTGGATCAGGCTTCAATTTCTGCTTTTGTTTACGAAGACTCTTCAGACAGTCTGTTCTAAGGGCTTTTTTCCTGCCACACTGAAGAATAAAAGGGAAAACTAGACTAATACAACCTGGGCAGTTTATCTTGGTCAGTTTGCTATTTAATCTTTGCGTTTACTTGTGGCCCACTGAGTAAAATCTTCTAATATTTGTGTATGCAGTGCATTTCATGGGGCATCTGTTGGAACCATTTTTGGTATGCCACTTATGGCAACTGTCACTTTGAGGTACGGGGTATGAAGTTTGTACTATGTACTGAAGGCTAGCATAGAATATCAAACCAGTCAAATGAAAATGAAGTAACATCATATTTTGTAGTTGACAAAGTCTGAAATAATCCTTTGATTACAGTAGGATTTAGATGCATTTTAGAAAGCACAGTCGTGGTATATTTCTAAGTAGGAGTTCAATTTTAGATACCTAAACTTTAAAAAAAGCAGTCCTTACTATCTGGAGAGACTGCCACCTTCAGTGCTTAATTTCTATTGAGTGTTGTCTTGGGCTGGAAAGCATTTGGGAGATCTCACATTTTGCGGTTGCTTTTCACCTATGGGCTTTATTTATTTTAAGAATGCAATGCGTACTTCTGTAGGTGTTTAAGACAAACACCCTACTCTTCATTGTAGGGTGCTTAGAATGAACTTCCTCAAATTGATCTCTCCCCCAGTAGTCCAGGGCTTTCCGAGGAGCAGATGCCAGCAAAATCTGTCAAAGTGGGAGATAGTGTATTCTTTCTGTAACTTAGAGCAGTTGTCCAGGATGGTAGTGTTGAATGCGATTACTCTGAATTTTGGTTTCTTATTTGGTATTTTTCCACAGAAGGTGGAAAATCCTACTTGGTTATTTTGTGTTCCGGGTTATTGATGGATAGGTGCTCCAGTGCAGACAAGAACACATTTAATTAGCCCTCATGTAAGCATAAGGGTAATATAGACAGGGCTAAAAATTATACATATCCTTTTGGAGGAAATAACATTTTTAGCATTAAACTGTGACAATTTATTTAAAAATGAGAAATAGGTGCATTATGACATGGGGGCTGAGAATCTTGTGCAATCCTGCTCTCTTTACTGGTGCTTTTATTGCTGTTTAGGACTGTCATGTGGAAGTTCTGAAAATTAGTCTTCCAGGATGATACTCTGATGCCGGGAGGGTGGTCATTAAGTCCCTGAAATTAAAAAAGCAAGTTTGCTTAAAATACTGTTTTATCCTAGTCCCTAATGAAGTTCTTACTGCTGCCTTTATGAAGTGGCTGAATTATACACTGTCAGAGTTTATCTCAAATTACATCCATTGCAAAAATAAAGAGTTCTTAAATTCTAAATTGGATTAAGTGAGACAGACTGCTTTAATGGTGTATGTCATAAGGTAAACAGTGGAAATAAAGAACAAAACTATACTGTTGTCACAGTAACAGCTACATTTTGTTAATTGTATTCTATATGGTTAAAACGAAGTTAAAATACAGGCATTTGGGAAGTTAACATTTTAATTCCATTTCAAAATCATTGTAAAATATGATAGGCTGATCCTTGGAATTCATTGAGTGTATACATGTGCTGCTGCTTCTCTAACTGGAACTCAACTGTATTTGCAGTCCCACTCTCAATAAAAGTCAGTTCAATAGACACCATATCAGGAAGAGAGAGTTTTGACAGAAATTTCAGATTCTTTCTTGTAATTGTTCAGCAGAAGACTTAGTATTTTGTTGGAAGGGACCTTTAAAGATCATCTATTCCAATTCTTTTGCCATGGGCAGGGATGTGTTTTAGTAGATTAGGTTGCTTAAAGATCCATCTAACTTAATACATGTGTATTTGTTTGTGTATGTGTTTATACATATGCACACACAGTTGCATAGCAGTGGTGCTTGTTTCTGTATAATTGTAGACAACATGTCTATGGGTAAGCGGGAAACTGCAGAGGCTAACATAGGAGAGCAGTAGTAGTATTTGACTGAGGGTCGTGCATCTCATAAATCTGTAGTTGTAATGTATTGCTTTATGGTTATCAGCTGTAAATCATTTCTATGTCCAGAGTTTACATACTGTAGCCTTTCTTCTGAAACATCAGATGTTACTTCCCACCCAAAATCCTAGTAATAGGACAAAATAAGTTCTTAACCAGTATGCTGCTTGAACCTGTGGGATACTTCAAAACAAATTTAGAATTTGAGTGGTTGGATACAACAAAATTGTTTAGGGCTTTTTATTAGGGAAAGGAAAAAGGTTACAGATACTAATACTGGGCATGTATTTTTATTTTGCCGTTATTTAGGAAATATTTTAATGTTAATGTCTTTGGAGGGTGGGTTGTGGAAGACTTGCATAGGATGATCCTTTCTGTTCATGTGGTAGGAATTAGGAAGTCTAAGTAACATACACACTTCATCCAGCGTGTTAGTTCCGAAACCACAGTACTTCAACAAAAATGTACCAGCAGTTCTGAGCTGAATTGTAGAAATCAAAATATGACTAGCCAAAGAGTCTCTTCAGCTGATGCATTTCATTTCAGAATGACTCCTTCCACAAAACAGTCTTGTGATGTGCTGTGACATGCTGATCCTCTGCTGACCAGCTACCAGTGCAAACTTAGAGCAGGGGAGATGCATACAAGAGAAGTGTTTCAGATACTGGGATGAAAACATGGGGAGTCTCCCAGGTGGTGCTGGATGAGATCTCTGCTCACTGGTACCTCTGCCTGAAGGGATGCAAGCCTGTAGCGAACATCAGAGGCTATATAATCTGAATTTGCGGTTCTGTAACTAAGAGATAAAAGCAATATGTGCTATTACCCTCCCTCTTCTTCCAAATTCTTACCCCTAAAGCAGTGCCTCAGCAAGTGTTCTGATACAATTTCCTTCTGTGTTCATGATGGCAAAATTTAGATATGCTGTTGAAGAGTGAAGCAATTCATGGTTTTGATGCCATTAGCATTAATTGTCACAACTATGTTTTTATGCTGGTAACAATCCCATGGATAGTGTCATGAAGCTTTCACTGGATTGCAGTAAACAACACTGAGCTTTGTTCCAGTGAAATGCATGTAATTTGGTGGAAAAACAGGCATGGCTCTTAATTGAAATTTAACCTAGATAATTATTTAGGTGGTTACATGTTTTCATGGAGTTAAGCTCATATAGAAACTTACATTTCTAAACAACTACACCTGTAGAATGGGTTAAGATGGTTCACAGTGAAAGCTGCAGTCTCTGTGCGTTCTGGTTTTTCCTCCTTTTGCCTTTATACTGCAAAGCTGATTTTTTTTAAGCACATTTATTTTTTTCTATCTTAATATTTCATCTTCCTCCCTGTTTTGGTAATGTGAATTGTACTGTTATTAAAAGTGGTATGGTTGACAATTTGTAGGGCTTACGTTTTTAGTCTAACACAGCCTTCTGTGAAACACTCCACAATAACTGGAACACTATCAAACATCTAACTTCCACATCTTTTTTTTTTTTTTAAGTGTGTTGTGATTTAAGAAGGTTTGTAAAGACAAACAAGCAAAACACATGGGCTGGTGAGTAGTTGCAACTGATCAAGGGTTAGGGCTGGGCCAGCCCCTAGGTAAATGACAGATACTCTTTATTAACCCCTCTCCCTTCCCAAAGGGATAGAGAAAGGCGATAAAGGGGAGAGACCTATAGATTGAAAAAGAAAATTAAAACTGCTTTAATGAAACAGTAACAATAAAATAAAAAATACACAAAATCAATGTCAAACCCAGCACCCTGATGGCAGTTGCTTTACTATCACCACTGATGCTGTGGGCAGGTATTGGGGAAGTCCCAGACTGGACTCAACAGCAGATGGGAACTGGATTCTGGAATGCATGAATTGAGATCCAGTGGTCTTGCAATCTGATGGTAACCAGGAGTAAGCATTCCTCAGAAACCCACTATGCCTAAGAAAGCTTGCGTTTCCTTTTGGTTGGTTGGTGGGGACCTGGCTGTTATTTTGTTAAATGACATCCACTGCGACTCATGACACCCATCTTACCATTTAATTCCCCAAAACTGGATCTCTTGTGCAAGTCCCTTGACCTTGTTTCTTTTTATAGCAAAACCACCATCTAATTGTTTTCTGTGTTACCCGATACAATGATGTTGTCAATGTGTTGCAGCAGTCCTGAAGCTCCACCTTTCTCCAGTGCAGTACGGATCAGTCCATGGCAAATGACGGGGCTATGTTTCCCTCTCTGTGGCGGTTGATTCCAAATGTACTGGATGACTCTCCAGGTGAAAGCGAATTGTGGCCTATGCTTTTTGATGTCCCCAGTCTCTACAGCAGCTAGATATCAAAGACCCACCAATACCCTTTTGGGTCCTTATAATACCATTTCCTGAGGAAGTCTATGCAAAGGATGCACAGGGTTTCTGGACCAGTCATTACAGGGTGTCTTTCCCACTTAGGCTCACTTCGGCCTCCAGTACAGTCAGTTTTTGAGATCCACCCATCACTCTAGAAATAGTGACACATTCTGTCCCTCTGTGATACCTGGGGTTTTTCAATTACAAAGTCTTCGGGCCAAGAAGTCATTAGATACTTTTACATGAGCTAAATAAATTGGGCTTGAAATTTAACCCCTCCCTCACCATCATCAAATTTTCTGGTATGTTTGTCATGGGTGGTTCTCCCAGAAACTCACTGAGTAATGATGAGTAGTTCAAATGATCAGTCTGTTTGCTGAAAGAACAGATACTGAGGACAGAGAACCATCTGTACCAATAATGACATGCAGGACATAATGGGGAGCTTAGACCAGAAAAAGTATTTACACAAATATGCAAGGCTGGTATAACGCCAACAATGCATGTGAAAAGCTATCTGAAGTCATTGGCCAAAAGCATCTTTTTGGAAGGAATAGGCCACTAAAAATTACTTGCTATGTAGAATTAAACATAATTTTTAAAATTATTAATAATCCCTGAGAAAAAAGGGCCAGAGAAGTTAAACTGGTCAAGAATCTCCAGAGTCTGAGGATCGATTTAGGTTTTCTAGTGTTTCATACTCCCTGAACCTGCATCCAGCTCATTGTGAGAAGAATATATGTCAAAAAAAAAAGTATAGATATATTAATTCCTGGGATATAATAACTAGTAATAGCAATGGCAACAAGAACAGCATCGTGCCAATATATAAACAGGATCTGATTGTTCCTGTGACTACTCTGCTTTTGTTCATTTTATGTAATTTAGCTGTATGTTTTAAAGCAAACCAGGAAAAAGAAAAGGCCCCTTTCATCCTGACCCCATTCTACTTGCCAGTGCTGTAACATTCACAGACAATGAATAAACAAACACACAGTATATTTGCTAATGAGGAACAAATACATACCCTTGTGTAAGTCCATTTGGGGGGGGGGGGCATTGCTGTATATATTTTTTTTATATATATGTTTTATACAGAAAGCCTAGTATACTGTTTTGTTAGAAAATAAGTAAATGTAATAGATTGCACTGTGTACCAGTGTCTACCAGGGCTCTGTACTTCTCTGATTCTGATGTTGTCAGGTCATCGAATCCACACAGTTCAATAAACTTGTTATCCCTTTCCTCCACCCAACTGGAGGCAGGGCCTCTCTAAATCCGGGGGTAGTACCGGCTGTTGATAGCTGGGTTTGTGTAGTTTACCAGATTCATATGGTTTACATGGTTCATGGGATTTATGTGTTTTACATGCATTACATTTTCATCCCTCCCTCTCTCATTTTGATCTGAGGCCCACCTACTTGGACCAGAGAGCTCCTCACAGTAGACTCCTGTTTTGCCAATTGACAGGATCAACAGAAAGGACACAGACACCAACAAAAGGCGTAGGCTTATTTTACTGTCTATTTTAAGATAATACAGAAATAAAATTATATGGTTAGTCAAAAATACAAACTTACTATACTTTAGTTTTAAGTGAATAAGCAAGGTAATGCACCTAATAATTACTACATAAAAGTAACTGTAGTGATTGAGAGATGCATCACCAATTGCCCTATTAATACATTACAGTCATCCAGATCTGCAGTCACTGGGGAGCCCCAGTTGCATCAAGGATTTGGAGAACCCATCCCTGCAATTGGGACATCTTGCACAGTGCGTCCACTTGTAGGTGAGGCTTCCAAAGTTGCTGCAAGAGGGTCTGGCTTTTATATAGTTGAATAAACAATCTTCAGAACTTCAAATGCAGGACTATCTGGTGTCATCCTACCTATTGGATTCTACCCAAAGCCTCTCCAGGGCTTGAGGAGGAACCTAAAGGAATATCTCTTACCTATTCTGGTTTTGACCACGTATCTCTCAACAAGGCCAGATGTGTGGTCCCACAGCCTTGCAGCATGCCTCTAGATAAAGATCTTCTGCTGGTTACTGTTACACAATAAGCATTAAGTTGGCATCTAAATATATATATATTCATACTAAAATAGCAAAATATAAATGAATAGTACATTGCATGTGTGATACTATGCGTATTACATACATATTGTTTGGTTGTGAGTTTCATCTAGAGGTCAACTGGTTTAGGGCCAATTGTTCAGGCCTTGGCACTTCAACTCCTCCTCCTGGAAGAACTCTCTTTTTCTCTTTATTTTACATTCTGAGTACTCATGTCTGTAGGACAGAGGTAGGTTTTTCCATCCCATCTATTCAGGTTCTCTCTGTACTCACACAGGAGAGACTACAGGGTACCTTGTGACACATATTGTTTCTTTTTAGCCAGTCTCACAGGACAGCGTCTTTTCCTGATGGCTTCAACATGAGTCCATTCAGGGTAAGAATAGAATTCATTCTCCCTTTTCTCTAGTTTTCCAAACAGGTTTTCAGTGGATTTCTTGGTTTCCTTAGCCGTTTTCTCCACAGCTGACAGAGGCCTGCAGGTGACCAGAGACACTGTCTTCATACTCTGTTAGCCACTTCAGCCACAGTTGGTGTCCCACCATCTTTTCCCCAGATCATTGTTGGCAATGTGTGGGAATACACTGATGATTCATTCTGCACAAACTTCTGCAACATGGGTCACTGGCATGTTATTGCATCAGGGTCTACATTTGTTTACCTGTCACCATATATCACCTGTTGCACAGCTGTTTCTGCTAGGTACTTAATACCTTTTTCCATGGTGGTACATTTGCTTGCTTGGCATTCAGTGTCATCCTTAAAGGCATACCTGGTCATGACAGCTGACAAGAGTCACCTACTGAGACTGAGAGTGTTGTCATTTCTCACAAGTGCTTGATCAGTGTTTCTATCCAGGGACTCCAACTGCCTGGCTTCTCTACCATCCAAGTCAACAGAATTAGCCCCATTTTCCCACCACCAAAGTGGTCAGTGGCTCACCTTCTTGAAAGATAAAGCTCTTTCTCACATTTCACAGCTCCTTCATAGATAAAGATTGAACAGTGACTTCTGCGTCTCAATAACTCCCCATCCAATAGGTTTGCTTTCAAAGGACCCACTCCCTGATCATCCAGCCCTCTGCAATCTGACTTTGTTAGATGTTTTTTTCACAGTCCCAGGGGTGTCAGCCTTCACATCTGGTTCTGGGTCCTCTTCTGATGGTTCTGCTTGAGAAGGATCTCCTTCATCCATCATGGGGCAAAATAAGCTATATTGATGATATGACTGTTTTGTTTGTTTCTCCTCACAGGGGAATTTGTACGAGTATGGATTGAGTGGGAGTGGCCACAGTGGCTGGCTGTGTACCTGTAGCACACTGCCTGAGTTGGGAGTAGCTGTGGTCTTTGTTGCCAGAGTTGGAGTAGCTGCGGTGCTCTTTTCGGGAACTGGAGTAGTAGCAGTGTTGTTTGGAGTTGTCACAGTGGCTCTTGGTGTAGTGGTGGTGCTCACTGCATTCAATAGCAGCAGTGCTCATTTGGGGGGGCTCATGAAGTATGAGTAGTTATGGTGTATGTCCTGCATGTCATAAAACCTGTCAGGGTCAGAATAGATGCAAAGCGTGTCGTACAGACTCACAGACTCTGAGTAACTGCAGTGCCAGTTGCCAAAGCAGCACGCGCTTTAGAAGTTGAGGTGGCTGCCCGCCAGATACACCTGCACTGATGTTTAGTCTGACAACAATGGAGAGAATTAAGAGAATCAATAATAAATCAGTGGTAATGATAAAACCATGGTATTTTGATTGTAATAACCATATCCAAAATCCACACAATTGAATGGAGTCCCAGAATCGAGTGGAGTCAGATTAGCATAATGTGGAGAAGTATAACTTCTGAGGTAAAACTGAAAGTACACATAGTCACAAAACCCGCTATGTGACGCCTGTAGTGCATGACTGCAGTTGCTGCCCAGGTTATCAAAGCATAAATAAGTGATAAACACTCCCACTAAGTTGTGAGTTTTGCCTAGTGCCCAGAACAGATAGCTTTCAAATGTGCACAAAGAACAGGTAAACAGTAACACAAAACATAAGGTAACTAAGGCCACATTACAGCGCTTAATTGAAACAAACTATAAAAAGGCACAATATAATAATTGCTCTCAGTAATGACATGATGTAAGTGGTCTGTTTTAATTTCCAACTCGAAGTCATCTTGATACTCTCTCAGCTGAGCGAACTGGAATTCAAACTGTTTGGGCAATTTGTCAGAGCTTTGGTTGTGTGTGCCCCACTTTGGGCACCAGTAAAACAGTCAGGGGTTAGGTCTGGGCCATCCAGTAGATGAGTGACCCATTCTGTTAACCACTCTCCTTTCCCTGAAGGGGAAGAGAAAGGGAATAAGGGAGAGGCTTATTGATTGGAAAAGAAAGTTAAAAATGCTTTAATGAAATAGTAACAATAAAGTGAAATATATACAAACATATAGGAAACCAGCATCAAACCCAAGCCCTGATGACAGTTACATCACCACTGCCCAGATGCTGTTGGCAGGCACTGGAGAAGTCCCGGTCTGGACTCAGTGGAAGACAGGAAACAGATTCGGGAGCTGGATTCTGGAACTGAACGCAGGAATGCATAGACTGGGATCAAAGACCTGCAGGATGGGATCTTGCAAACATAGACTTTACCACCACCAGAATTCAGTCTT